>CAMPDV010005708.1:0-26934 GCA_946699065.1 Loxodes magnus | reverse complement strand
CACCGTATAATCATAACTTCCCGATACGATGAACTCTGAATCACTGGATATAGCCACAGCATATACATAATTTGTGTGACCACTCATGGTCTTACAGGTACCTGTCTTGACGTCCCATAGTCTCACCGTATAATCTCCACTTCCCGATACGATGAACTCTGAATCACTGGATATAGCCACAGCATATACATAATTTGTGTGACCACTCATGGTCTTACAGGTACCTGTCTTGACGTCCCATAGTCTCACCGTATAATCATAACTTCCCGATACGATGAACTCTGAATCACTGGATATAGCCACAGCATATACATAACTAGTATGACCACTCATGGTCTTACAGGTACCTGTCTTGACGTCCCATAGTCTCACCGTATAATCATAACTTCCCGATACGATGAACTCTGAATCACTGGATATAGCCACAGCATATACATAACTAGTATGACCACTCATGGTCTTACAGGTACCTGTCTTGACGTACCATAGTCTCACCGTATAATCATAACTTCCCGATACGATGAACTCTGAATCACTGGATATAGCCACAGCATATACATAATTTGTGTGACCACTCATGGTCTTACAGGTACCTGTCTTGACGTCCCATAGTCTCACCGTATAATCTCCACTTCCCGATACATGAACTCTGAATCACTGGATATAGCCACAGCATATACATAATCTTTGTGACCACTCATGGTCTTACAGGTACCTGTCTTGACGTCCCATAGTCTCACCGTATAATCTCCACTTCCCGATACGATGAACTCTGAATCACTGGATATAGCCACAGCATATACATAATCTTTGTGACCACTCATGGTCTTACAGGTACCTGTCTTGACGTCCCATAGTCTCACCGTATAATCTCCACTTCCCGATACGATGAACTCTGAATCACTGGATATAGCCACAGCATATACATAACTAGTATGACCACTCATGGTCTTACAGGTACCTGTCTTGACGTCCCATAGTCTCACCGTATAATCTCCACTTCCCGATACGATGAACTCTGAATCACTGGATATAGCCACAGCATATACATAATCTGTGTGACCACTCATGGTCTTACAGGTACCTGTCTTGACGTCCCATAGTCTCACCGTATAATCATAACTTCCCGATACGATGAACTCTGAATCACTGGATATAGCCACAGCATATACATAATTTGTGTGACCACTCATGGTCTTACAGGTACCTGTCTTGACGTCCCATAGTCTCACCGTATAATCATAACTTCCCGATACGATGAACTCTGAATCACTGGATATAGCCACAGCATATACATAATCTTTGTGACCACTCATGGTCTTACAGGTACCTGTCTTGACGTCCCATAGTCTCACCGTATAATCATAACTTCCCGATACGATGAACTCTGAATCACTGGATATAGCCACAGCATATACATAACTAGTATGACCACTCATGGTCTTACAGGTACCTGTCTTGACGTCCCATAGTCTCACCGTATAATCATAACTTCCCGATACGATGAACTCTGAATCACTGGATATAGCCACAGCATATACATAATTTGTGTGACCACTCATGGTCTTACAGGTACCTGTCTTGACGTCCCATAGTCTCACCGTATAATCTCCACTTCCCGATACGATGAACTCTGAATCACTGGATTATAGCCACAGCATATACATAATTTGTGTGACCACTCATGGTCTTACAGGTACCTGTCTTGACGTCCCATAGTCTCACCGTATAATCATAACTTCCCGATACGATGAACTCTGAATCACTGGATATAGCCACAGCATATACATAACTAGTATGACCACTCATGGTCTTACAGGTACCTGTCTTGACGTCCCATAGTCTCACCGTATAATCTCCACTTCCCGATACGATGAACTCTGAATCACTGGATATAGCCACAGATGATACATAATCTGTGTGACCACTCATGGTCTTACAGGTACCTGTCTTGACGTCCCATAGTCTCACCGTATAATCATAACTTCCCGATACATGAACTCTGAATCACTGGATATAGCCACAGCATATACATAATCTTTGTGACCACTCATGGTCTTACAGGTACCTGTCTTGACGTCCCATAGTCTCACCGTATAATCTCCACTTCCCGATACGATGAACTCTGAATCACTGGATATAGCCACAGCATATACATAATCTTTGTGACCACTCATGGTCTTACAGGTACCTGTCTTGACGTCCCATAGTCTCACCGTATAATCTCCACTTCCCGATACGATGAACTCTGAATCACTGGATATAGCCACAGCATATACATAATTTGTGTGACCACTCATGGTCTTACAGGTACCTGTCTTGACGTCCCATAGTCTCACCGTATAATCATAACTTCCCGATACGATGAACTCTGAATCACTGGATATAGCCACAGCATATACATAATCTTTGTGACCACTCATGGTCTTACAGGTACCTGTCTTGACGTCCCATAGTCTCACCGTATAATCTCCACTTCCCGATACGATGAACTCTGAATCACTGGATATAGCCACAGCATATACATAACTAGTATGACCACTCATGGTCTTACAGGTACCTGTCTTGACGTCCCATAGTCTCACCGTATAATCATAACTTCCCGATACGATGAACTCTGAATCACTGGATATAGCCACAGCATATACATAATTTGTGTGACCACTCATGGTCTTACAGGTACCTGTCTTGACGTCCCATAGTCTCACCGTATAATCTCCACTTCCCGATACGATGAACTCTGAATCACTGGATATAGCCACAGCATATACATAATTTGTGTGACCACTCATGGTCTTACAGGTACCTGTCTTGACGTCCCATAGTCTCACCGTATAATCTCCACTTCCCGATACGATGAACTCTGAATCACTGGATATAGCCACAGCATATACATAACTAGTATGACCACTCATGGTCTTACAGGTACCTGTCTTGACGTCCCATAGTCTCACCGTATAATCTCCACTTCCCGATACGATGAACTCTGAATCACTGGATATAGCCACAGATGATACATAATCTGTGTGACCACTCATGGTCTTACAGGTACCTGTCTTGACGTCCCATAGTCTCACCGTATAATCATAACTTCCCGATACGATGAACTCTGAATCACTGGATATAGCCACAGCATATACATAACTAGTATGACCACTCATGGTCTTACAGGTACCTGTCTTGACGTCCCATAGTCTCACCGTATAATCATAACTTCCCGATACGATGAACTCTGAATCACTGGATATAGCCACAGCATATACATAATTTGTGTGACCACTCATGGTCTTACAGGTACCTGTCTTGACGTCCCATAGTCTCACCGTATAATCTCCACTTCCCGATACATGAACTCTGAATCACTGGATATAGCCACAGCATATACATAATTTGTGTGACCACTCATGGTCTTACAGGTACCTGTCTTGACGTACCATAGTCTCACCGTATAATCATAACTTCCCGATACGATGAACTCTGAATCACTGGATATAGCCACAGCATATACATAACTAGTGTGACCACTCATGGTCTTACAGGTACCTGTCTTGACGTCCCATAGTCTCACCGTATAATCATAACTTCCCGATACGATGAACTCTGAATCACTGGATATAGCCACAGCATATACATAATCTTTGTGACCACTCATGGTCTTACAGGTACCTGTCTTGACGTCCCATAGTCTCACCGTATAATCATAACTTCCCGATACGATGAACTCTGAATCACTGGATATAGCCACAGCATATACATAATTTGTGTGACCACTCATGGTCTTACAGGTACCTGTCTTGACGTCCCATAGTCTCACCGTATTATCTGCACTTCCCGATACGATGAACTCTGAATCACTGGATATAGCCACAGCATATACATAACTAGTATTACCACTCATGGTCTTACAGGTACCTGTCTTGACGTCCCATAGTCTCACCGTATAATCATAACTTCCCGATACGATGAACTCTGAATCACTGGATATAGCCACAGCATATACATAATTTGTGTGACCACTCATGGTCTTACAGGTACCTGTCTTGACGTCCCATAGTCTCACCGTATAATCTCCACTTCCCGATACATGAACTCTGAATCACTGGATATAGCCACAGCATATACATAATCTGTGTGACCACTCATGGTCTTACAGGTACCTGTCTTGACGTCCCATAGTCTCACCGTATAATCATAACTTCCCGATACGATGAACTCTGAATCACTGGATATAGCCACAGCATATACATAATCTTTGTGACCACTCATGGTCTTACAGGTACCTGTCTTGACGTCCCATAGTCTCACCGTATAATCTCCACTTCCCGATACGATGAACTCTGAATCACTGGATATAGCCACAGATGATACATAATCTGTGTGACCACTCATGGTCTTACAGGTACCTGTCTTGACGTCCCATAGTCTCACCGTATAATCATAACTTCCCGATACGATGAACTCTGAATCACTGGATATAGCCACAGCATATACATAACTAGTATGACCACTCATGGTCTTACAGGTACCTGTCTTGACGTCCCATAGTCTCACCGTATAATCTCCACTTCCCGATACGATGAACTCTGAATCACTGGATATAGCCACAGCATATACATAATCTTTGTGACCACTCATGGTCTTACAGGTACCTGTCTTGACGTCCCATAGTCTCACCGTATAATCATAACTTCCCGATACGATGAACTCTGAATCACTGGATATAGCCACAGCATATACATAATCTTTGTGACCACTCATGGTCTTACAGGTACCTGTCTTGACGTCCCATAGTCTCACCGTATAATCTCCACTTCCCGATACGATGAACTCTGAATCACTGGATATAGCCACAGCATATACATAACTAGTATGACCACTCATGGTCTTACAGGTACCTGTCTTGACGTCCCATAGTCTCACCGTATAATCTCCACTTCCCGATACGATGAACTCTGAATCACTGGATATAGCCACAGCATATACATAATCTGTGTGACCACTCATGGTCTTACAGGTACCTGTCTTGACGTCCCATAGTCTCACCGTATAATCTCCACTTCCCGATACGATGAACTCTGAATCACTGGATATAGCCACAGATGATACATAATCTGTGTGACCACTCATGGTCTTACAGGTACCTGTCTTGACGTCCCATAGTCTCACCGTATAATCATAACTTCCCGATACGATGAACTCTGAATCACTGGATATAGCCACAGCATATACATAATCTTTGTGACCACTCATGGTCTTACAGGTACCTGTCTTGACGTCCCATAGTCTCACCGTATAATCATAACTTCCCGATACGATGAACTCTGAATCACTGGATATAGCCACAGCATATACATAACTAGTATGACCACTCATGGTCTTACAGGTACCTGTCTTGACGTCCCATAGTCTCACCGTATAATCATAACTTCCCGATACGATGAACTCTGAATCACTGGATATAGCCACAGCATATACATAATTTGTGTGACCACTCATGGTCTTACAGGTACCTGTCTTGACGTCCATAGTCCTCACCGTATAATCTCCACTTCCCGATACGATGAACTCTGAATCACTGGATATAGCCACAGCATATACATAATTTGTGTGACCACTCATGGTCTTACAGGTACCTGTCTTGACGTCCCATAGTCTCACCGTATAATCATAACTTCCCGATACGATGAACTCTGAATCACTGGATATAGCCACAGCATATACATAATCTTTGTGACCACTCATGGTCTTACAGGTACCTGTCTTGACGTACCATAGTCTCACCGTATAATCATAACTTCCCGATACGATGAACTCTGAATCACTGGATATAGCCACAGCATATACATAACTAGTGTGACCACTCATGGTCTTACAGGTACCTGTCTTGACGTCCCATAGTCTCACCGTATAATCATAACTTCCCGATACGATGAACTCTGAATCACTGGATATAGCCACAGCATATACATAACTAGTATGACCACTCATGGTCTTACAGGTACCTGTCTTGACGTCCCATAGTCTCACCGTATAATCATAACTTCCCGATACGATGAACTCTGAATCACTGGATATAGCCACAGCATATACATAATTTGTGTGACCACTCATGGTCTTACAGGTACCTGTCTTGACGTCCCATAGTCTCACCGTATAATCTCCACTTCCCGATACGATGAACTCTGAATCACTGGATATAGCCACAGCATATACATAATCTGTGTGACCACTCATGGTCTTACAGGTACCTGTCTTGACGTCCCATAGTCTCACCGTATAATCATAACTTCCCGATACGATGAACTCTGAATCACTGGATATAGCCACAGCATATACATAATCTTTGTGACCACTCATGGTCTTACAGGTACCTGTCTTGACGTCCCATAGTCTCACCGTATAATCTCCACTTCCCGATACGATGAACTCTGAATCACTGGATATAGCCACAGCATATACATAACTAGTATGACCACTCATGGTCTTACAGGTACCTGTCTTGACGTCCCATAGTCTCACCGTATAATCATAACTTCCCGATACGATGAACTCTGAATCACTGGATATAGCCACAGCATATACATAATTTGTGTGACCACTCATGGTCTTACAGGTACCTGTCTTGACGTCCCATAGTCTCACCGTATAATCTCCACTTCCCGATACGATGAACTCTGAATCACTGGATATAGCCACAGCATATACATAACTAGTATGACCACTCATGGTCTTACAGGTACCTGTCTTGACGTCCCATAGTCTCACCGTATAATCTCCACTTCCCGATACGATGAACTCTGAATCACTGGATATAGCCACAGCATATACATAACTAGTATGACCACTCATGGTCTTACAGGTACCTGTCTTGACGTACCATAGTCTCACCGTATAATCATAACTTCCCGATACGATGAACTCTGAATCACTGGATATAGCCACAGCATATACATAATTTGTGTGACCACTCATGGTCTTACAGGTACCTGTCTTGACGTCCCATAGTCTCACCGTATAATCTCCACTTCCGATACGATGAACTCTGAATCACTGGATATAGCCACAGCATATACATAATCTTTGTGACCACTCATGGTCTTACAGGTACCTGTCTTGACGTCCCATAGTCTCACCGTATAATCATAACTTCCCGATACGATGAACTCTGAATCACTGGATATAGCCACAGCATATACATAATCTTTGTGACCACTCATGGTCTTACAGGTACCTGTCTTGACGTCCCATAGTCTCACCGTATAATCTCCACTTCCCGATACGATGAACTCTGAATCACTGGATATAGCCACAGCATATACATAACTAGTATGACCACTC
The DNA here is from genome assembly GCA_946699065.1 of Loxodes magnus. Classification (NCBI taxonomy): domain Eukaryota; phylum Ciliophora; class Karyorelictea; order Loxodida; family Loxodidae; genus Loxodes; species Loxodes magnus. Next base: position 19,596 of record CAMPDV010005708.1, on the reverse strand, counting down.
ATGGTCTTACAGGGTACCTGTCTTGACGTCCCATAGTCTCACCGTATAATCTCCACTTCCGATACGATGAACTCTGAATCACTGGATATAGCCACAGATGATACATAATCTGTGTGACCACTCATGGTCTTACAGGTACCTGTCTTGACGTCCCATAGTCTCACCGTATAATCATAACTTCCCGATACGATGAACTCTGAATCACTGGATATAGCCACAGCATATACATAATTTGTGTGACCACTCATGGTCTTACAGGTACCTGTCTTGACGTCCCATAGTCTCACCGTATAATCATAACTTCCCGATACGATGAACTCTGAATCACTGGATATAGCCACAGCATATACATAATCTTTGTGACCACTCATGGTCTTACAGGTACCTGTCTTGACGTCCCATAGTCTCACCGTATAATCATAACTTCCCGATACGATGAACTCTGAATCACTGGATATAGCCACAGCATATACATAACTAGTATGACCACTCATGGTCTTACAGGTACCTGTCTTGACGTCCCATAGTCTCACCGTATAATCATAACTTCCCGATACGATGAACTCTGAATCACTGGATATTGCCACAGCATATACATAATTTGTGTGACCACTCATGGTCTTACAGGTACCTGTCTTGACGTCCCATAGTCTCACCGTATAATCTCCACTTCCCGATACGATGAACTCTGAATCACTGGGATATAGCCACAGCATATACATAATTTGTGTGACCACTCATGGTCTTACAGGTACCTGTCTTGACGTCCCATAGTCTCACCGTATAATCATAACTTCCCGATACGATGAACTCTGAATCACTGGATATAGCCACAGCATATACATAACTAGTATGACCACTCATGGTCTTACAGGTACCTGTCTTGACGTCCCATAGTCTCACCGTATAATCTCCACTTCCCGATACGATGAACTCTGAATCACTGGATATAGCCACAGATGATACATAATCTGTGTGACCACTCATGGTCTTACAGGTACCTGTCTTGACGTCCCATAGTCTCACCGTATAATCATAACTTCCCGATACGATGAACTCTGAATCACTGGATATAGCCACAGCATATACATAACTAGTATGACCACTCATGGTCTTACAGGTACCTGTCTTGACGTCCCCATAGTCTCACCGTATAATCTCCACTTCCCGATACGATGAACTCTGAATCACTGGATATAGCCACAGCATATACATAATCTTTGTGACCACTCATGGTCTTACAGGTACCTGTCTTGACGTCCCATAGTCTCACCGTATAATCATAACTTCCCGATACGATGAACTCTGAATCACTGGATATAGCCACAGCATATACATAATCTTTGTGACCACTCATGGTCTTACAGGTACCTGTCTTGACGTCCCATAGTCTCACCGTATAATCTCCACTTCCCGATACGATGAACTCTGAATCACTGGATATAGCCACAGCATATACATAACTAGTATGACCACTCATGGTCTTACAGGTACCTGTCTTGACGTCCCATAGTCTCACCGTATAATCTCCACTTCCCGATACGATGAACTCTGAATCACTGGATATAGCCACAGATGATACATAATCTGTGTGACCACTCATGGTCTTACAGGTACCTGTCTTGACGTCCCATAGTCTCACCGTATAATCATAACTTCCCGATACGATGAACTCTGAATCACTGGATATAGCCACAGCATATACATAATTTGTGTGACCACTCATGGTCTTACAGGTACCTGTCTTGACGTCCCATAGTCTCACCGTATAATCATAACTTCCCGATACGATGAACTCTGAATCACTGGATATAGCCACAGCATATACATAATCTTTGTGACCACTCATGGTCTTACAGGTACCTGTCTTGACGTCCCATAGTCTCACCGTATAATCATAACTTCCCGATACGATGAACTCTGAATCACTGGATATAGCCACAGCATATACATAACTAGTATGACCACTCATGGTCTTACAGGTACCTGTCTTGACGTCCCATAGTCTCACCGTATAATCATAACTTCCCGATACGATGAACTCTGAATCACTGGATATAGCCACAGCATATACATAATTTGTGTGGACCACTCATGGTCTTACAGGTACCTGTCTTGACGTCCCATAGTCTCACCGTATAATCTCCACTTCCCGATACGATGAACTCTGAATCACTGGATATAGCCACAGCATATACATAATTTGTGTGACCACTCATGGTCTTACAGGTACCTGTCTTGACGTCCCATAGTCTCACCGTATAATCATAACTTCCCGATACGATGAACTCTGAATCACTGGATATAGCCACAGCATATACATAACTAGTATGACCACTCATGGTCTTACAGGTACCTGTCTTGACGTCCCATAGTCTCACCGTATAATCATAACTTCCCGATACGATGAACTCTGAATCACTGGATATAGCCACAGCATATACATAATCTGTGTGACCACTCATGGTCTTACAGGTACCTGTCTTGACGTCCCATAGTCTCACCGTATAATCATAACTTCCCGATACGATGAACTCTGAATCACTGGATATAGCCACAGCATATACATAACTAGTATGACCACTCATGGTCTTACAGGTACCTGTCTTGACGTCCCATAGTCCTCACCGTATAATCATAACTTCCCGATACGATGAACTCTGAATCACTGGATATAGCCACAGCATATACATAATTTGTGTGACCACTCATGGTCTTACAGGTACCTGTCTTGACGTCCCATAGTCTCACCGTATAATCATAACTTCCCGATACGATGAACTCTGAATCACTGGATATAGCCACAGCATATACATAATCTTTGTGACCACTCATGGTCTTACAGGTACCTGTCTTGACGTCCCATAGTCTCACCGTATAATCATAACTTCCCGATACGATGAACTCTGAATCACTGGATATAGCCCAGCATATACATAACTAGTATGACCACTCATGGTCTTACAGGTACCTGTCTTGACGTCCCATAGTCTCACCGTATAATCTCCACTTCCCGATACGATGAACTCTGAATCACTGGATATAGCCACAGATGATACATAATCTGTGTGACCACTCATGGTCTTACAGGTACCTGTCTTGACGTCCCATAGTCTCACCGTATAATCTCCACTTCCCGATACGATGAACTCTGAATCACTGGATATAGCCACAGCATATACATAATCTGTGTGACCACTCATGGTCTTACAGGTACCTGTCTTGACGTCCCCATAGTCTCACCGTATAATCATAACTTCCCGATACGATGATACTCTGAATCACTGGATATAGCCACAGCATATACATAATCTGTGTGACCACTCATGGTCTTACAGTTACCTGTCTTGACGTCCCATAGGTCTCACCGTATAATCTCCACTTCCCGATACGATGAACTCTGAATCACTGGATATAGCCACAGATGATACATAATCTGTGTGACCACTCATGGTCTTACAGGTACCTGTCTTGACGTCCCATAGTCTCACCGTATAATCATAACTTCCCGATACGATGAACTCTGAATCACTGGATATAGCCACAGCATATACATAATCTTTGTGACCACTCATGGTCTTACAGGTACCTGTCTTGACGTCCCATAGTCTCACCGTATAATCATAACTTCCCGATACGATGAACTCTGAATCACTGGATATAGCCACAGCATATACATAATTTGTGTGACCACTCATGGTCTTACAGGTACCTGTCTTGACGTCCCATAGTCTCACCGTATAATCATAACTTCCCGATACGATGAACTCTGAATCACTGGATATAGCCACAGCATATACATAATCTGTGTGACCACTCATGGTCTTACAGGTACCTGTCTTGACGTCCCATAGTCTCACCGTATAATCATAACTTCCCGATACGATGAACTCTGAATCACTGGATATAGCCACAGCATATACATAACTAGTGTGACCACTCATGGTCTTACAGGTACCTGTCTTGACGTCCCATAGTCTCACCGTATAATCATAACTTCCCGATACGATGAACTCTGAATCACTGGATATAGCCACAGCATATACATAATTTGTGTGACCACTCATGGTCTTACAGGTACCTGTCTTGACGTCCCATAGTCTCACCGTATAATCATAACTTCCCGATACGATGAACTCTGAATCACTGGATATAGCCACAGCATATACATAATCTGTGTGACCACTCATGGTCTTACAGGTACCTGTCTTGACGTCCCCATAGTCTCACCGTATAATCTCCACTTCCCGATACGATGAACTCTGAATCACTGGATATAGCCACAGATGATACATAATCTGTGTGACCACTCATGGTCTTACAGGTACCTGTCTTGACGTCCCATAGTCTCACCGTATAATCATAACTTCCCGATACGATGAACTCTGAATCACTGGATATAGCCACAGCATATACATAATCTTTGTGACCACTCATGGTCTTACAGGTACCTGTCTTGACGTCCCATAGTCTCACCGTATAATCATAACTTCCCGATACGATGAACTCTGAATCACTGGATATAGCCACAGCATATACATAATTTGTGTGACCACTCATGGTCTTACAGGTACCTGTCTTGACGTCCCATAGTCTCACCGTATAATCATAACTTCCCGATACGATGAACTCTGAATCACTGGATATAGCCACAGCATATACATAACTAGTATGACCACTCATGGTCTTACAGGTACCTGTCTTGACGTACCATAGTCTCACCGTATAATCATAACTTCCCGATACGATGAACTCTGAATCACTGGATATAGCCACAGCATATACATAATTTGTGTGACCACTCATGGTCTTACAGGTACCTGTCTTGACGTCCCATAGTCTCACCGTATAATCTCCACTTCCCGATACGATGAACTCTGAATCACTGGATATAGCCACAGCATATACATAATCTTTGTGACCACTCATGGTCTTACAGGTACCTGTCTTGACGTCCCATAGTCTCACCGTATAATCTCCACTTCCCGATACGATGAACTCTGAATCACTGGATATAGCCACAGCATATACATAACTAGTATGACCACTCATGGTCTTACAGGTACCTGTCTTGACGTCCCATAGTCTCACCGTATAATCTCCACTTCCCGATACGATGAACTCTGAATCACTGGATATAGCCACAGATGATACATAATCTGTGTGACCACTCATGGTCTTACAGGTACCTGTCTTGACGTCCCATAGTCTCACCGTATAATCATAACTTCCCGATACGATGAACTCTGAATCACTGGATATAGCCACAGCATATACATAACTAGTATGACCACTCATGGTCTTACAGGTACCTGTCTTGACGTCCCATAGTCTCACCGTATAATCATAACTTCCCGATACGATGAACTCTGAATCACTGGATATAGCCACAGCATATACATAATTTGTGTGACCACTCATGGTCTTACAGGTACCTGTCTTGACGTCCCATAGTCTCACCGTATAATCATAACTTCCCGATACGATGAACTCTGAATCACTGGATATAGCCACAGCATATACATAATTTGTGTGACCACTCATGGTCTTACAGGTACCTGTCTTGACGTACCATAGTCTCACCGTATAATCATAACTTCCCGATACGATGAACTCTGAATCACTGGATATAGCCACAGCATATACATAACTAGTGTGACCACTCATGGTCTTACAGGTACCTGTCTTGACGTCCCATAGTCTCACCGTATAATCTCCACTTCCCGATACGATGAACTCTGAATCACTGGATATAGCCACAGATGATACATAATCTGTGTGACCACTCATGGTCTTACAGGTACCTGTCTTGACGTCCCATAGTCTCACCGTATAATCATAACTTCCCGATACGATGAACTCTGAATCACTGGATATAGCCACAGCATATACATAATCTGTGTGACCACTCATGGTCTTACAGGTACCTGTCTTGACGTCCCATAGTCTCACCGTATAATCTCCACTTCCCGATACGATGAACTCTGAATCACTGGATATAGCCACAGCATATACATAATCTTTGTGACCACTCATGGTCTTACAGGTACCTGTCTTGACGTCCCATAGTCTCACCGTATAATCTCCACTTCCCGATACGATGAACTCTGAATCACTGGATATAGCCACAGCATATACATAACTAGTATGACCACTCATGGTCTTACAGGTACCTGTCTTGACGTCCCATAGTCTCACCGTATAATCATAACTTCCCGATACGATGAACTCTGAATCACTGGATATAGCCACAGATGATACATAATCTGTGTGACCACTCATGGTCTTACAGGTACCTGTCTTGACGTCCCCATAGTCTCACCGTATAATCTCCACTTCCCGATACGATGAACTCTGAATCACTGGATATAGCCACAGCATATACATAATTTGTGTGACCACTCATGGTCTTACAGGTACCTGTCTTGACGTACCATAGTCTCACCGTATAATCATAACTTCCCGATACGATGAACTCTGAATCACTGGATATAGCCACAGCATATACATAACTAGTGTGACCACTCATGGTCTTACAGGTACCTGTCTTGACGTCCCATAGTCTCACCGTATAATCTCCACTTCCCGATACGATGAACTCTGAATCACTGGATATAGCCACAGATGATACATAATCTGTGTGACCACTCATGGTCTTACAGGTACCTGTCTTGACGTCCCATAGTCTCACCGTATAATCATAACTTCCCGATACGATGAACTCTGAATCACTGGATATAGCCACAGCATATACATAATCTTTGTGACCACTCATGGTCTTACAGGTACCTGTCTTGACGTCCCATAGTCTCACCGTATAATCATAACTTCCCGATACGATGAACTCTGAATCACTGGATATAGCCACAGCATATACATAATTTGTGTGACCACTCATGGTCTTACAGGTACCTGTCTTGACGTCCCATAGTCTCACCGTATAATCATAACTTCCCGATACGATGAACTCTGAATCACTGGATATAGCCACAGCATATACATAATCTGTGTGACCACTCATGGTCTTACAGGTACCTGTCTTGACGTCCCATAGTCTCACCGTATAATCATAACTTCCCGATACGATGAACTCTGAATCACTGGATATAGCCACAGCATATACATAACTAGTGTGACCACTCATGGTCTTACAGGTACCTGTCTTGACGTCCCATAGTCTCACCGTATAATCATAACTTCCCGATACGATGAACTCTGAATCACTGGATATAGCCACAGCATATACATAATTTGTGTGACCACTCATGGTCTTACAGGTACCTGTCTTGACGTCCCATAGTCTCACCGTATAATCATAACTTCCCGATACGATGAACTCTGAATCACTGGATATAGCCACAGCATATACATAATCTGTGTGACCACTCATGGTCTTACAGGTACCTGTCTTGACGTCCCATAGTCTCACCGTATAATCTCCACTTCCCGATACGATGAACTCTGAATCACTGGATATAGCCACAGATGATACATAATCTGTGTGACCACTCATGGTCTTACAGGTACCTGTCTTGACGTCCCATAGTCTCACCGTATAATCATAACTTCCCGATACGATGAACTCTGAATCACTGGATATAGCCACAGCATATACATAATCTTTGTGACCACTCATGGTCTTACAGGTACCTGTCTTGACGTCCCATAGTCTCACCGTATAATCATAACTTCCCGATACGATGAACTCTGAATCACTGGATATAGCCACAGCATATACATAATTTGTGTGACCACTCATGGTCTTACAGGTACCTGTCTTGACGTCCCATAGTCTCACCGTATAATCATAACTTCCCGATACGATGAACTCTGAATCACTGGATATAGCCACAGCATATACATAACTAGTATGACCACTCATGGTCTTACAGGTACCTGTCTTGACGTACCATAGTCTCACCGTATAATCATAACTTCCCGATACGATGAACTCTGAATCACTGGATATAGCCACAGCATATACATAATTTGTGTGACCACTCATGGTCTTACAGGTACCTGTCTTGACGTCCCATAGTCTCACCGTATAATCTCCACTTCCCGATACGATGAACTCTGAATCACTGGATATAGCCACAGCATATACATAATCTTTGTGACCACTCATGGTCTTACAGGTACCTGTCTTGACGTCCCATAGTCTCACCGTATAATCTCCACTTCCCGATACGATGAACTCTGAATCACTGGATATAGCCACAGCATATACATAACTAGTATGACCACTCATGGTCTTACAGGTACCTGTCTTGACGTCCCATAGTCTCACCGTATAATCTCCACTTCCCGATACGATGAACTCTGAATCACTGGATATAGCCACAGCATATACATAACTAGTGTGACCACTCATGGTCTTACAGGTACCTGTCTTGACGTCCCATAGTCTCACCGTATAATCTCCACTTCCCGATACGATGAACTCTGAATCACTGGATATAGCCACAGATGATACATAATCTGTGTGACCACTCATGGTCTTACAGGTACCTGTCTTGACGTCCCATAGTCTCACCGTATAATCATAACTTCCCGATACGATGAACTCTGAATCACTGGATATAGCCACAGCATATACATAACTAGTATGACCACTCATGGTCTTACAGGTACCTGTCTTGACGTCCCATAGTCTCACCGTATAATCATAACTTCCCGATACGATGAACTCTGAATCACTGGATATAGCCACAGCATATACATAATTTGTGTGACCACTCATGGTCTTACAGGTACCTGTCTTGACGTCCCATAGTCTCACCGTATAATCATAACTTCCCGATACGATGAACTCTGAATCACTGGATATAGCCACAGCATATACATAATTTGTGTGACCACTCATGGTCTTACAGGTACCTGTCTTGACGTACCATAGTCTCACCGTATAATCATAACTTCCCGATACGATGAACTCTGAATCACTGGATATAGCCACAGCATATACATAACTAGTGTGACCACTCATGGTCTTACAGGTACCTGTCTTGACGTCCCATAGTCTCACCGTATAATCTCCACTTCCCGATACGATGAACTCTGAATCACTGGATATAGCCACAGCATATACATAACTAGTATGACCACTCATGGTCTTACAGGTACCTGTCTTGACGTCCCATAGTCTCACCGTATAATCATAACTTCCCGATACGATGAACTCTGAATCACTGGATATAGCCACAGCATATACATAATTTGTGTGACCACTCATGGTCTTACAGGTACCTGTCTTGACGTCCCATAGTCTCACCGTATAATCATAACTTCCCGATACGATGAACTCTGAATCACTGGATATAGCCACAGCATATACATAATTTGTGTGACCACTCATGGTCTTACAGGTACCTGTCTTGACGTACCATAGTCTCACCGTATAATCATAACTTCCCGATACGATGAACTCTGAATCACTGGATATAGCCACAGCATATACATAACTAGTGTGACCACTCATGGTCTTACAGGTACCTGTCTTGACGTCCCATAGTCTCACCGTATAATCTCCACTTCCCGATACGATGAACTCTGAATCACTGGATATAGCCACAGATGATACATAATCTGTGTGACCACTCATGGTCTTACAGGTACCTGTCTTGACGTCCCATAGTCTCACCGTATAATCATAACTTCCCGATACGATGAACTCTGAATCACTGGATATAGCCACAGCATATACATAATTTGTGTGACCACTCATGGTCTTACAGGTACCTGTCTTGACGTCCCATAGTCTCACCGTATAATCATAACTTCCCGATACGATGAACTCTGAATCACTGGATATAGCCACAGCATATACATAATCTTTGTGACCACTCATGGTCTTACAGGTACCTGTCTTGACGTCCCATAGTCTCACCGTATAATCTCCACTTCCCGATACGATGAACTCTGAATCACTGGATATAGCCACAGCATATACATAACTAGTATGACCACTCATGGTCTTACAGGTACCTGTCTTGACGTCCCATAGTCTCACCGTATAATCATAACTTCCCGATACGATGAACTCTGAATCACTGGATATAGCCACAGATGATACATAATCTGTGTGACCACTCATGGTCTTACAGGTACCTGTCTTGACGTCCCATAGTCTCACCGTATAATCTCCACTTCCCGATACATGAAATCTGAATCACTGGATATAGCCACAGCATATACATAATTTGTGTGACCACTCATGGTCTTACAGGTACCTGTCTTGACGTACCATAGTCTCACCGTATAATCTCCACTTCCCGATACGATGAACTCTGAATCACTGGATATAGCCACAGCATATACATAATTTGTGTGACCACTCATGGTCTTACAGGTACCTGTCTTGACGTACCATAGTCTCACCGTATAATCATAACTTCCCGATACGATGAACTCTGAATCACTGGATATAGCCACAGCATATACATAATCTGTGTGACCACTCATGGTCTTACAGGTACCTGTCTTGACGTCCCATAGTCTCACCGTATAATCATAACTTCCCGATACGATGAACTCTGAATCACTGGATATAGCCACAGCATATACATAATTTGTGTGACCACTCATGGTCTTACAGGTACCTGTCTTGACGTCCCATAGTCTCACCGTATAATCTCCACTTCCCGATACATGAAATCTGAATCACTGGATATAGCCACAGCATATACATAACTAGTGTGACCACTCATGGTCTTACAGGTACCTGTCTTGACGTACCATAGTCTCACCGTATAATCTCCACTTCCCGATACGATGAACTCTGAATCACTGGATATAGCCACAGCATATACATAACTAGTGTGACCACTCATGGTCTTACAGGTACCTGTCTTGACGTCCCATAGTCTCACCGTATAATCTCCACTTCCCGATACGATGAACTCTGAATCACTGGATATAGCCACAGCATATACATAATCTGTGTGACCACTCATGGTCTTACAGGTACCTGTCTTGACGTCCCATAGTCTCACCGTATAATCTCCACTTCCCGATACGATGAACTCTGAATCACTGGATATAGCCACAGCATATACATAATCTGTGTGACCACTCATGGTCTTACAGGTACCTGTCTTGACGTCCCATAGTCTCACCGTATAATCTCCACTTCCCGATACGATGAACTCTGAATCACTGGATATAGCCACAGCATATACATAACTAGTATGACCACTCATGGTCTTACAGGTACCTGTCTTGACGTCCCATAGTCTCACCGTATAATCATAACTTCCCGATACGATGAACTCTGAATCACTGGATATAGCCACAGCATATACATAATTTGTGTGACCACTCATGGTCTTACAGGTACCTGTCTTGACGTCCCATAGTCTCACCGTATAATCATAACTTCCCGATACGATGAACTCTGAATCACTGGATATAGCCACAGCATATACATAATTTGTGTGACCACTCATGGTCTTACAGGTACCTGTCTTGACGTACCATAGTCTCACCGTATAATCATAACTTCCCGATACGATGAACTCTGAATCACTGGATATAGCCACAGCATATACATAATCTGTGTGACCACTCATGGTCTTACAGGTACCTGTCTTGACGTCCCATAGTCTCACCGTATAATCATAACTTCCCGATACGATGAACTCTGAATCACTGGATATAGCCACAGCATATACATAATCTTTGTGACCACTCATGGTCTTACAGGTACCTGTCTTGACGTCCCATAGTCTCACCGTATAATCTCCACTTCCCGATACGATGAACTCTGAATCACTGGATATAGCCACAGCATATACATAATCTGTGTGACCACTCATGGTCTTACAGGTACCTGTCTTGACGTCCCATAGTCTCACCGTATAATCTCCACTTCCCGATACATGAACTCTGAATCACTGGATATAGCCACAGCATATACATAATCTGTGTGACCACTCATGGTCTTACAGGTACCTGTCTTGACGTCCCATAGTCTCACCGTATAATCATAACTTCCCGATACGATGAACTCTGAATCACTGGATATAGCCACAGATGATACATAATCTGTGTGACCACTCATGGTCTTACAGGTACCTGTCTTGACGTCCCATAGTCTCACCGTATAATCATAACTTCCCGATACGATGAACTCTGAATCACTGGATATAGCCACAGCATATACATAATCTGTGTGACCACTCATGGTCTTACAGGTACCTGTCTTGACGTCCCATAGTCTCACCGTATAATCTCCACTTCCCGATACGATGAACTCTGAATCACTGGATATAGCCACAGCATATACATAACTAGTATGACCACTCATGGTCTTACAGGTACCTGTCTTGACGTCCCATAGTCTCACCGTATAATCATAACTTCCCGATACGATGAACTCTGAATCACTGGATATAGCCACAGCATATACATAATTTGTGTGACCACTCATGGTCTTACAGGTACCTGTCTTGACGTCCCATAGTCTCACCGTATAATCTCCACTTCCCGATACATGAACTCTGAATCACTGGATATAGCCACAGCATATACATAATCTGTGTGACCACTCATGGTCTTACAGGTACCTGTCTTGACGTCCCATAGTCTCACCGTATAATCATAACTTCCCGATACGATGAACTCTGAATCACTGGATATAGCCACAGCATATACATAACTAGTATGACCACTCATGGTCTTACAGGTACCTGTCTTGACGTCCCATAGTCTCACCGTATAATCATAACTTCCCGATACGATGAACTCTGAATCACTGGATATAGCCACAGCATATACATAATTTGTGTGACCACTCATGGTCTTACAGGTACCTGTCTTGACGTCCCATAGTCTCACCGTATAATCTCCACTTCCCGATACGATGAACTCTGAATCACTGGATATAGCCACAGCATATACATAATCTGTGTGACCACTCATGGTCTTACAGGTACCTGTCTTGACGTCCCATAGTCTCACCGTATAATCATAACTTCCCGATACGATGAACTCTGAATCACTGGATATAGCCACAGATGATACATAATCTGTGTGACCACTCATGGTCTTACAGGTACCTGTCTTGACGTCCCATAGTCTCACCGTATAATCATAACTTCCCGATACGATGAACTCTGAATCACTGGATATAGCCACAGCATATACATAATCTGTGTGACCACTCATGGTCTTACAGGTACCTGTCTTGACGTCCCATAGTCTCACCGTATAATCATAACTTCCCGATACGATGAACTCTGAATCACTGGATATAGCCACAGCATATACATAATCTGTGTGACCACTCATGGTCTTACAGGTACCTGTCTTGACGTCCCATAGTCTCACCGTATAATCTCCACTTCCCGATACGATGAACTCTGAATCACTGGATATAGCCACAGCATATACATAACTAGTATGACCACTCATGGTCTTACAGGTACCTGTCTTGACGTCCCATAGTCTCACCGTATAATCATAACTTCCCGATACGATGAACTCTGAATCACTGGATATAGCCACAGCATATACATAATTTGTGTGACCACTCATGGTCTTACAGGTACCTGTCTTGACGTCCCATAGTCTCACCGTATAATCATAACTTCCCGATACGATGAACTCTGAATCACTGGATATAGCCACAGCATATACATAATCTGTGTGACCACTCATGGTCTTACAGGTACCTGTCTTGACGTCCCATAGTCTCACCGTATAATCATAACTTCCCGATACGATGAACTCTGAATCACTGGATATAGCCACAGCATATACATAATCTGTGTGACCACTCATGGTCTTACAGGTACCTGTCTTGACGTCCCATAGTCTCACCGTATAATCTCCACTTCCCGATACGATGAACTCTGAATCACTGGATATAGCCACAGCATATACATAATCTTTGTGACCACTCATGGTCTTACAGGTACCTGTCTTGACGTCCCATAGTCTCACCGTATAATCATAACTTCCCGATACGATGAACTCTGAATCACTGGATATAGCCACAGCATATACATAATCTGTGTGACCACTCATGGTCTTACAGGTACCTGTCTTGACGTCCCATAGTCTCACCGTATAATCTCCACTTCCCGATACGATGAACTCTGAATCACTGGATATAGCCACAGCATATACATAACTAGTATGACCACTCATGGTCTTACAGGTACCTGTCTTGACGTACCATAGTCTCACCGTATAATCATAACTTCCCGATACGATGAACTCTGAATCACTGGATATAGCCACAGCATATACATAATTTGTGTGACCACTCATGGTCTTACAGGTACCTGTCTTGACGTCCCATAGTCTCACCGTATAATCTCCACTTCCCGATACGATGAACTCTGAATCACTGGATATAGCCACAGCATATACATAACTAGTATGACCACTCATGGTCTTACAGGTACCTGTCTTGACGTACCATAGTCTCACCGTATAATCATAACTTCCCGATACGATGAACTCTGAATCACTGGATATAGCCACAGCATATACATAATTTGTGTGACCACTCATGGTCTTACAGGTACCTGTCTTGACGTCCCATAGTCTCACCGTATAATCATAACTTCCCGATACGATGAACTCTGAATCACTGGATATAGCCACAGCATATACATAATCTGTGTGACCACTCATGGTCTTACAGGTACCTGTCTTGACGTCCCATAGTCTCACCGTATAATCATAACTTCCCGATACGATGAACTCTGAATCACTGGATATAGCCACAGCATATACATAATCTTTGTGACCACTCATGGTCTTACAGGTACCTGTCTTGACGTCCCATAGTCTCACCGTATAATCTCCACTTCCCGATACGATGAACTCTGAATCACTGGATATAGCCACAGCATATACATAATCTGTGTGACCACTCATGGTCTTACAGGTACCTGTCTTGACGTCCCATAGTCTCACCGTATAATCATAACTTCCCGATACGATGAACTCTGAATCACTGGATATAGCCACAGCATATACATAATCTGTGTGACCACTCATGGTCTTACAGGTACCTGTCTTGACGTCCCATAGTCTCACCGTATAATCTCCACTTCCCGATACGATGAACTCTGAATCACTGGATATAGCCACAGCATATACATAATCTGTGTGACCACTCATGGTCTTACAGGTACCTGTCTTGACGTCCCATAGTCTCACCGTATAATCTCCACTTCCCGATACATGAACTCTGAATCACTGGATATAGCCACAGCATATACATAATCTGTGTGACCACTCATGGTCTTACAGGTACCTGTCTTGACGTCCCATAGTCTCACCGTATAATCATAACTTCCCGATACGATGAACTCTGAATCACTGGATATAGCCACAGCATATACATAATCTTTGTGACCACTCATGGTCTTACAGGTACCTGTCTTGACGTCCCATAGTCTCACCGTATAATCTCCACTTCCCGATACGATGAACTCTGAATCACTGGATATAGCCACAGCATATACATAATCTGTGTGACCACTCATGGTCTTACAGGTACCTGTCTTGACGTCCCATAGTCTCACCGTATAATCTCCACTTCCCGATACGATGAACTCTGAATCACTGGATATAGCCACAGCATATACATAACTAGTATGACCACTCATGGTCTTACAGGTACCTGTCTTGACGTCCCATAGTCTCACCGTATAATCATAACTTCCCGATACGATGAACTCTGAATCACTGGATATAGCCACAGCATATACATAATTTGTGTGACCACTCATGGTCTTACAGGTACCTGTCTTGACGTCCCATAGTCTCACCGTATAATCATAACTTCCCGATACGATGAACTCTGAATCACTGGATATAGCCACAGCATATACATAATTTGTGTGACCACTCATGGTCTTACAGGTACCTGTCTTGACGTACCATAGTCTCACCGTATAATCATAACTTCCCGATACGATGAACTCTGAATCACTGGATATAGCCACAGCATATACATAATTTGTGTGACCACTCATGGTCTTACAGGTACCTGTCTTGACGTCCCATAGTCTCACCGTATAATCATAACTTCCCGATACGATGAACTCTGAATCACTGGATATAGCCACAGCATATACATAATCTGTGTGACCACTCATGGTCTTACAGGTACCTGTCTTGACGTCCCATAGTCTCACCGTATAATCTCCACTTCCCGATACGATGAACTCTGAATCACTGGATATAGCCACAGCATATACATAATCTTTGTGACCACTCATGGTCTTACAGGTACCTGTCTTGACGTCCCATAGTCTCACCGTATAATCATAACTTCCCGATACGATGAACTCTGAATCACTGGATATAGCCACAGCATATACATAATCTGTGTGACCACTCATGGTCTTACAGGTACCTGTCTTGACGTCCCATAGTCTCACCGTATAATCTCCACTTCCCGATACGATGAACTCTGAATCACTGGATATAGCCACAGCATATACATAACTAGTATGACCACTCATGGTCTTACAGGTACCTGTCTTGACGTCCCATAGTCTCACCGTATAATCATAACTTCCCGATACGATGAACTCTGAATCACTGGATATAGCCACAGCATATACATAATTTGTGTGACCACTCATGGTCTTACAGGTACCTGTCTTGACGTCCCATAGTCTCACCGTATAATCATAACTTCCCGATACGATGAACTCTGAATCACTGGATATAGCCACAGCATATACATAATTTGTGTGACCACTCATGGTCTTACAGGTACCTGTCTTGACGTCCCATAGTCTCACCGTATAATCATAACTTCCCGATACGATGAACTCTGAATCACTGGATATAGCCACAGCATATACATAATTTGTGTGACCACTCATGGTCTTACAGGTACCTGTCTTGACGTCCCATAGTCTCACCGTATAATCTCCACTTCCCGATACGATGAACTCTGAATCACTGGATATAGCCACAGCATATACATAATTTGTGTGACCACTCATGGTCTTACAGGTACCTGTCTTGACGTCCCATAGTCTCACCGTATAATCATAACTTCCCGATACGATGAACTCTGAATCACTGGATATAGCCACAGCATATACATAATTTGTGTGACCACTCATGGTCTTACAGGTACCTGTCTTGACGTCCCATAGTCTCACCGTATAATCTCCACTTCCCGATACGATGAACTCTGAATCACTGGATATAGCCACAGCATATACATAATTTGTGTGACCACTCATGGTCTTACAGGTACCTGTCTTGACGTCCCATAGTCTCACCGTATAATCATAACTTCCCGATACGATGAACTCTGAATCACTGGATATAGCCACAGCATATACATAATTTGTGTGACCACTCATGGTCTTACAGGTACCTGTCTTGACGTCCCATAGTCTCACCGTATAATCATAACTTCCCGATACGATGAACTCTGAATCACTGGATATAGCCACAGCATATACATAATTTGTGTGACCACTCATGGTCTTACAGGTACCTGTCTTGACGTCCCATAGTCTCACCGTATAATCTCCACTTCCCGATACGATGAACTCTGAATCACTGGATATAGCCACAGCATATACATAACTAGTATGACCACTCATGGTCTTACAGGTACCTGTCTTGACGTCCCATAGTCTCACCGTATAATCATAACTTCCCGATACGATGAACTCTGAATCACTGGATATAGCCACAGCATATACATAATTTGTGTGACCACTCATGGTCTTACAGGTACCTGTCTTGACGTCCCATAGTCTCTCACCGTATAATCTCCACTTCCCGATACATGAAATCTGAATCACTGGATATAGCCACAGCATATACATAATTTGTGTGACCACTCATGGTCTTACAGGTACCTGTCTTGACGTACCATAGTCTCACCGTATAATCTCCACTTCCCGATACGATGAACTCTGAATCACTGGATATAGCCACAGCATATACATAACTAGTGTGACCACTCATGGTCTTACAGGTACCTGTCTTGACGTCCCATAGTCTCACCGTATAATCTCCACTTCCCGATACGATGAACTCTGAATCACTGGATATAGCCACAGATGATACATAATCTGTGTGACCACTCATGGTCTTACAGGTACCTGTCTTGACGTCCCATAGTCTCACCGTATAATCATAACTTCCCGATACGATGAACTCTGAATCACTGGATATAGCCACAGCATATACATAATCTGTGTGACCACTCATGGTCTTACAGGTACCTGTCTTGACGTCCCATAGTCTCACCGTATAATCTCCACTTCCCGATACGATGAACTCTGAATCACTGGATATAGCCACAGCATATACATAACTAGTATGACCACTCATGGTCTTACAGGTACCTGTCTTGACGTCCCATAGTCTCACCGTATAATCATAACTTCCCGATACGATGAACTCTGAATCACTGGATATAGCCACAGCATATACATAATTTGTGTGACCACTCATGGTCTTACAGGTACCTGTCTTGACGTCCCATAGTCTCACCGTATAATCTCCACTTCCCGATACATGAACTCTGAATCACTGGATATAGCCACAGCATATACATAATCTGTGTGACCACTCATGGTCTTACAGGTACCTGTCTTGACGTCCCATAGTCTCACCGTATAATCATAACTTCCCGATACGATGAACTCTGAATCACTGGATATAGCCACAGCATATACATAATCTTTGTGACCACTCATGGTCTTACAGGTACCTGTCTTGACGTCCCATAGTCTCACCGTATAATCTCCACTTCCCGATACGATGAACTCTGAATCACTGGATATAGCCACAGCATATACATAATCTGTGTGACCACTCATGGTCTTACAGGTACCTGTCTTGACGTCCCATAGTCTCACCGTATAATCATAACTTCCCGATACGATGAACTCTGAATCACTGGATATAGCCACAGCATATACATAATCTGTGTGACCACTCATGGTCTTACAGGTACCTGTCTTGACGTCCCATAGTCTCACCGTATAATCTCCACTTCCCGATACGATGAACTCTGAATCACTGGATATAGCCACAGCATATACATAACTAGTATGACCACTCATGGTCTTACAGGTACCTGTCTTGACGTCCCATAGTCTCACCGTATAATCATAACTTCCCGATACGATGAACTCTGAATCACTGGATATAGCCACAGCATATACATAATTTGTGTGACCACTCATGGTCTTACAGGTACCTGTCTTGACGTCCCATAGTCTCACCGTATAATCATAACTTCCCGATACGATGAACTCTGAATCACTGGATATAGCCACAGCATATACATAATTTGTGTGACCACTCATGGTCTTACAGGTACCTGTCTTGACGTCCCATAGTCTCACCGTATAATCTCCACTTCCCGATACGATGAACTCTGAATCACTGGATATAGCCACAGCATATACATAATCTGTGTGACCACTCATGGTCTTACAGGTACCTGTCTTGACGTCCCATAGTCTCACCGTATAATCTCCACTTCCCGATACGATGAACTCTGAATCACTGGATATAGCCACAGCATATACATAATCTGTGTGACCACTCATGGTCTTACAGGTACCTGTCTTGACGTCCCATAGT
>CAMPDV010005707.1:0-27703 GCA_946699065.1 Loxodes magnus | reverse complement strand
CTTAGTCTTTAACAATTAATCCTAGTATTGAGGTCAAGCCAATCTAAAATCTTGTCGATGAAACTAAGACTCCTATTTAAATAAAATAAGTAAATAGAAAATTAAATGAAAGGAAGAAGTAAAAATATAAAATAAATTTGAATCTTAGTTGAAACAAATCTTCAAGTTATACTCCCTTATAGCAATAATAACAACATATAATCATCATGTAATAAAGCTATAATTCAATAATATCATATCTAGGGATATTATAACTCATTTCAATCTTAAATAATAGCTAAGACAAGAGATTAAGAAAGAAAGTTTAATCTAATTCAAAACTTAATAATAAAGAAATAGAATAGCAACTTAATTATTTACTAATTTAATATATAAACATTTGAAAAAGGTTTAGAACTATTAGAGAAACAAATTTCAAAGAATAATTCCAATATATAATATAAAATTTAATACTACATATATTTAAAACTGTGGAAATATAAGAGTTATAGTAGCTGAATTAAGTGAGCATGCTTAAGTTCGATTCACTACTATATTTAATATAATTTAATTCCAGAAATCATTATTTATTTTTTATATAAAATTGGCTGGATCATAGAATTGGGTATGATGCAGAGGTTGCAACTCCGCATTGTCCACCTGAGGAACTTAAGTCGGTTTTCTTCCATCTAATGTATCCATTCTCTCCTCACCATGTATTCCATGAGTTCTTGATTCTCCAGTAGTCTTGTCCATTTTCAGTTCCATAACCGATAAGTGTTATATCGTGATCAAGTGAAGTTGAGCAATATACATCATAAATGCCACCAGAGCAGTAAGACCAACTTGAAGCATCAACTGCAACTGATACAACACGTCCATTGACTGCCTTTTTCAAAGCAACTTCATTAGTGGGAACATCTACAAAGTTTGCTATAATATCCTTGGTTGAGATCTATTTGTATGATCCATCTTAACCAGTGTATGAAAATCTGTTTCAGTTTCTTCACTATTCTATTGCCAATATTGGAAGGCAGAGTCCATCCATCCATCATTGCATTCTTGGTTGCAAAATGAATTAGAACAATCAACTAGTTCTTATTCAGAGAAAGATACCAATTGTCCAGTTTTTATGAAGTAAGCTCCTTCCCAACTTCCTACAGCACTGAAAACACAGCAGCTTTCGCATTGGTTTTAATCTTTGACAGATGTTAAAGCTTCCTTCAATTCCCAATCAAGAGAATCATCAACATTTTATATATATTCATATATGTAGTTTTATGCCTTGTTTAAGTATCCTTGTATCCTAAGCAAGTCTTTCTGAATTCTTCGTTAGTCAATTCAGTGAAGTGGTTAACAGCGAATCTTATGATAATATTTCTCTAGTTCTAGACTTTAATCCAATAATAGTTGTAATGGAAAATATTGTAGCTTTGCTATATCTCTTAGAAAGAACTATAAGTCTTGTTGGATTTCTTATCGAAGGCTTGGAATTCAATCTATGATTCTTCAGCACTTTCTTGAAACTAAAATTTTCCCATCAAAGCTCTTCCGTTATTTGGTGTTGAAACATCACCAAAGTGACTAAGTCACATACGAAAGCGAATAATGCAATAATTATCTTAGCTGAGGCTATTTTAATTTATTAAATTAGAGATTTTTCTCTTGAATAGCCTATTTTAAAGTAAAATTAAGTATTAAAATTTAATAATCTAAGTGTTAAATTCTCTTACTGATGTCTAATATTTTAATGGTTAATAATTAAATCCTTTTAACTATTTATTTCCTTCATTCATTTATAAGTTTTTGCTTCTAGTCCATTCTTCTATGAGTTGAGAACAAGGTAAAGAGTATTATTTATTTAATAGTTAGAGTAAAATTATATAGCTTTTATATGAAAAAGAGTGATAGATTATTCTTAAATTAATAGTGTTAATAGAAATTAAAAGTTTAGGCTTAGAAATGCTTTCCAGCTTTTTATATGTAAGAAGCTATTTAAATAAGAAAATTCTTCTAATAGTCTGTTGTTGGTTATAGATCTTGTTTGTATATATCAGCATGAATATTTCTAAAGCTGCAGTTATAAAAAGTAGGTGAGTACCTTACTCTTTAAATTTATGTTATTATATGGAGCAAGAAATGAGTGAATATCAAAATATTTAGTAAAAATATATCTATATTCAGAGTCTAGTTTATATAGTTACATCAGCTGCTTAAATTCCCTTATTTAACTAAAAATAATCAATTTTCTGAGCTTATTTAAAACGCTTAAGTATCAAAAAATTCCTTAGAATGGATTGAGATGCTCCAATATTAGAGCATTTAAGAAGAAATATCTCAGCAATAAAAGAACTGATTATGAGTTTAGCTAAAAGTAAATAAATTTTTAAAACAGGTAGCTCAAGTAAGGAGTTTCTTAGTTTATGATTGTTAAAAGAATTAAGTCGGTTAAGAATTATGAAACAGGAGACGCTTTAGAAGTTTATGATATTTTTCCATCTGTGACCTGAGAATAGGCTTATGTTTAAAAATCTTAGCTATAGAGTAAAGACAGACGTACGTTTAGATAAAAAGGGGATAAATCCACCAAATCATAAAGACTAGTAAGCGTAATAGCATTTAAAGGTTTATTTCTTTATAAAAGAAAAATTAAATTTCAAGAGGGAAAGAGACTGAAGGGTGAAGTGACCATTGAACCTAGCTTACCTTAAACAATCATTAAGTGTAATTCTAGGTTATTTTAAGTCTTCAATAGCTTTAAAAAAACAAGAAAATAGTCATTTTTTATTAATATACTTATTTAATCCATAAATCCATTTAGTTAAATAGAGCTACTTCTAGTCTGGATTATACAAAAAATTGATAATCTAAGCTAACTAGTAAGAGGCAAATTCTATCAACCCCAGCTATCTGGAATTAAATTCCAATAATTTTTACATGATACTACATTATGTTATTTGCTACTTGATTATTTTACCTATTTGAACAGCTTTACAAAAGTGAATATTATGATTTATACCAATTAAAATAGACTTATTTTCTCTATAGTTACTAGTGTATAAGGTTTTAGAATTTAAACTAAAGTATTAATAACTTGTTTATTTCATACTATAAGATTTTTAAAGACTTATAGCATATCTTATTCAAAATCTGTGAGTTTACTAACTCTCTGCAGAATTATAATTATTCTCTAAAACTTGATTTTGCTAAAATCTTATATTAATATTGTTCTTTTTCTTCTAAGCTTTTTAGCCAGTCTCTAAGCAATAAAATAATATAGTAAATAAAATTGGTTATTTAAATCTGCTACTTCATTAGAAAGATTTTCTCTAAGGGTAAAAGTATTCTCTACTAAAGAGATTATGCTGCTTAATTTTCTTGGAAGAGACAGTTTGTCTTATTGATTTCCAAATCTAATTTTTTTTTATTTTTTAGGTGCTTAAACAGGATAGATTACTCAGATTACTTTAAACTACTTTTTCTTAGTATAAAGACTTTTCTGTAACTAACAATTTTCAGAGTCTCACTTTAACATCATTACTTGGAGTTATTTCTATTGTTGGTTAAACAAAAAAATCAAGGAAATGTTCCACTTAAGTTCTTTGATAAGTATGCTTTAAAGTTATTCATTCAATGTTAACACTTAATAATGGAAAAACTGTTAAAAATCTCTTAAAAGATTCATTTTCTTGATTGAAACTTTTCAGAGTCCTAAGGATATTACGAAAGCAACTAGAATAGCTTCTTTGTTAGAGTAATGATCTCCATATCTAACTTATACTTCAGTATTAAAGCTCTTAATGATTTCTTCGTTTCTTGAGCTATTTAACTAAATTACTTGCACTATAATCTTTAGCAATCGCGGTATTTTCTTTAAACTGTACTTTTAGGAAGCTTGCCTCTCTTTTTAATTTCACTATTTTGAATAGATATTTTTATATTGGGAGAGTAAATTCGTTGCTGTCTTTCGTTAATAAAATATAAAACTGTTCCATATTTCTTTTTTTCCCTGATTTTCCATTCATCTCCTCTATTATTATATTTTTTCCTTTATCTCTCCAATTATACTTTCATACCAATTTCGCTTGCTCCTTTGAACTCACTTTCAGCATTTTAAAAGCATTACTTCTTACCTATATCTCTTAGACAGGAAAACGAGCTTTAATTTTATAAAGATGTAGCGCTATTTGCTTGCCTATCTCTTTCATTCTCTTATTCTAGGGGAACAAAATTATCTTTTGCCAAAACTTATTTCTTAGGTATGCTTCTCAAATCTGCTAAATTTTTCTTTTTCGGCTTTTTTGTGCAAGGAAAAGTCCATTATGAAGTCATAAACTTTTTTCAATCTTATGCTTCTTATTATTCCGTTTCTATCTAGCTTATATTACCAACTTTTGCTTCTAATTTTCTTTATTTTTATTATTATAGTGCTTAAACTTTATTGGCTTACTTTTTTTAATTAAATTCTTGAGAGCTACTCCAGCTAGACTAGTTTTGATTGCTTCTTTCGTTAGGAGTGGAAACTGAATACTTTTTGGTGAATCTCTAAATTTGTCTTTGCTTATTCATGTTTTGATTTAGAATCTCAAAATTTTCTATAAAAGACTAATCTGAATCTTTAAATCTTTCAGTATAGACTGTTCCGTCAGCAGCATAGTAATCATCGCAAATTTATCGCATCTTTAAATGCTAGAAGTTTTAAGTATCAGTACCCTCAAAGCTTTTCTATTCCTCCTTGCTTTTAAGCTTTTGCTAGAATCCTTTCTCCTTGTAACTCATCCATAATGAACACGTCTACCCTTATTTACCCAAGAAAAGCTTCTTTTTCTTACCCTCTAACTCCAAACTCTCCTAATTTCTTCTTATAGATATGCGTTGTTGACATTCATCTGTATCTTTCTTTCACATTTTTAATTATAAAATACCTACAATTTAAATTTCAGTGAAGGTTTAATTAAATTAATAACTTATTAAAAATTCCTTACTAGCTATATGCTAAATATGAACTATAAATTAAAGGTAATTTAATTATTAAACGTTTACATTATACTAATGAACTAATGAAGTATTTCTAATAAACATATATTTAAAAGCATAGATATCAGTTAATAGATATTATATTTCTATAAATTATAAAATTAATAAAGCTGAACATTTTTAAAAGGAAAACTAACTCTTCTAATCAAAATATAAATATCAACTGCTATCTCATTATTTCAACAAAATGAGACATAAAGTATATTGATGCTACTTTTAAGAGATAAATATATAAAGTTGAAATTTTTTATAATATAATAATTTTGCTATTCAAGGAAGTTAGATTAGTTTTGAGAATATTTATCTATAATGCGCTAATTATACAATAAATTCTGCATTATATAATTGGATAAATTTTTATTATTTAAGTGAATTTCATATCCCTTTAAATGTATAATTGATAAGACTCTATCATCTTTGAAAAATTTATCTTCTGATCAGTTTTCAAGCAAGTCACTAAGAAATTAATAGCTCTTTTATCTAATTTTAATTAAAATTAAACATTTATCTTTTGATTTTATTTTATTCAACTATATGAATGTGCTTTTCATATAAATAATAGCAGATTAAAATTACTAAATATAATTACTCTTATTTAAATTTAGTTTTTTAACCTATTTTTAAATAGATTATTTGTAATGCTTGATTTGTAAAATCTCTTAGATTTTCATTTTAATAACTCAAAATATCTCTATTATAAGAGATTATATCACTTATTATTTTAATTAAATACATATTAAAAATTAGATTTTGCTATATGTATCTAGCTTCCTTTTAAAGCTATATTATATTTAATTAAATTAGTTATTATTATATAATATCCTTTCAAAAAAGAGTAAGAAGCTTGTTTAGTTTCTAAGTAACAAATTTCTAAAATATCCCTAATCTCTTACTTTGTAAGCACTTAATTAAGTTATTTATCTCACGTGCTTATTTTATTGCTATTCGTTAATCTCAGAATTCTACCTTTACCTACTCTTATAGCAATTATCAGATATTTTGCTCCTGTTTATCTTTTTAATTTCTAGATTTAAAAGTATTGGTGAATACTTATCATCTACCACTCTATTTCTAACTCTTCCTTTTATCTTCTTAGTAATTTTATCTTCAATATCTTATTGTCAATAAATTAAAATCTGATTAGCTACTTAAAGTTGATAATTCTATCTCTGTTCTTAAGATTTATTTTTCCTCTTAATATCATTATTGCTATCTAATTAAATGTAGAAGCTCATTTATTAACTAGCTTACATTTAGATAAAAACACTAGAACTGTTCTGATCATAATAGCCATATCCTAATCATACGCCTGCCACTATTTCTTACTTACATATAATCCTTCAGATGCTTATTTCTATTTAACTATCTAACATATAAATACCTAGCTTGACTATACATAATCATACAATTATTGGGTAATAAATTAAACCTAACTTATTTGAATATCATAAGGCTATTTAGTAGATAACTAGTCGCAACCAGAGTTAAGTTAAACTAAAATACTAAATATTAAAAATGCCAGGTAAATAAACAAACTAGGTATCATACACTTCTAATTTTAATTAAAAAAACTTAAAAGTTTTTCAACATTTATAATAATTCATTTGGCCTTCTATCCTCTAGCTGTCACATCAATTTTTCTTAGTGAGACTGTCATTTAAAGATTTTATTGTTTAAATCGCATTCATGCTATTTACTTTTGTAAATAATCTAGAATTCTATTATTAAAGAAAGTACTTTGAATGCTTTGATTACTTATCCATTACTTTAATAAATTCTGAATAGAAGCTTACAATTAATTTTTGATCTACTTGCAAGAATCTTTGGCTATTAATTGTTTCCTACTAAATATTATATTCACTTACACATATTTAATTTAAAAGTATTTCCTTTTTCATTCTTTTTACTCTCCTTATCAAAATTCCTAATTTTCATTAGGAATTTATTCATATTTTTCCTGGAAATTATAAGAGTAAAAACTTTTTTTAAACCTTCCAATTCTTAATATTGGATGTTAATTTACTTTGAGACTTTAACCTATTCAATCTAGTTTGATTTATTTGTATTTTAAGCAATATTTACTATATTATACTCTTTTATAGGAGTTAAACCTAATTCTTATATTTTATCTTCTATTTTAATTTATTATTGGCTCTTGATAATTAACTTTTACTGACTATTTACTTTTCTTTCTGTTTCTAATCTCGCATTTAAATTCCTTTAATAAAGTCTTCTTTGATGCAATTATCCTAGCTATTCTTTAATTAATTTTTATTATTCTAGATTAGTTTATTTTAAATGTTTCTTTGTTAAGATTCAAGTTTTCTCATTCTGTGTTAGTAGTTTCTAAAACTAAGACAGTTTTTGTAGCATTTTCTTTAGCTTTAACTTAAGGAGTGGTTGAGTTTGGTGTTAAGATATGCTCTAATATTATAAAGGGGTTTTTTAAGATTTCTGAGTAATAATTGATTTCTTATGGATCTATTAATGTTTGATTATTAAAGTAGTATGAGAAGATATGTTTAAGGATTTCCTTCTAAGATAAGAAGAAAGGAATTCTTGAATTAACTAAAGTTATACAGAGAATCTCATTTACAGTTGGTCTTTAGTCAGGATTTTAACTAAATAAAGGCACACTAAGAACTAAATTTCTTATCTATGTTACTATGGTAAAAGGTTATACTTGCATTTGATTACCTTGATGGGGATTTATCTATGATGATTTGTGGAAATTTGGTTCTAAATATGATTTAAAAGGTTTAGGTAGAAAATCTAATGAATGGGAATGTAAGGTAATAGTAATAGATAATTGGTAGTTAATTTGAAGTTTGAAGCATATGAAAAATAAGATAGGTTTAAATAAAGCAGAAAGAATTAAAATTAGAAGCTAAGTAAAATAATAGATAGTTAGTAACTTAAACATGTTTTGCATCTATTATTACATTTCCAGAATATACTAATAAAGATTTAGAAAAGCTTAATTTAAATTATAATTAACTTAATCTTGCAACTTCAAACACATTTTTCTCATAGCAGCATAGATCTTTACTCAATTTAAGCTATAAATTCATAAACTTTTGTGATTGTTTTTAAAAATATGACTAGCTACGAACTATAAGGTAAAACTAAGAAAAAATAAAAAAGAAAAGTAAATTGAAGTAATTTAATAAGTGCTAATATCATTTGGTAATTAAGACAGCTTATTCTTTTTAATATGCTTCGTCATTTCTTTAAAAAAGAATGGATTAGTAAAAGAGATGATTAAGCACTAAATAAAAGCTTAATTAAAAGCTAATAAAGTATATAAATTTAATAGATAGTAAAATTAAACCTAAAATAATCCTTAATATTAAAATAATCCTTAGTGTTGAGAGGCACACAAATATATTTCCATTTTTCTTAAACAACAAGATAGATTTATTATAAGTAAAGAACTTCTATTTTATTTCTAAAAATTAAAAGAAAGCCCATATATAAAAAGTCTTTAGTGCTAAAATAATAATCTTAATAGGTTTTTTAATAACTATCTGATTAAATAGTTTGAAATATGCTTCAAATATTAAATAGAGATATGAATAAAGAAAGCATATCTATTTATACTTTTAGTTATAGTTATATAATCTCAAACTTATTTAATAACTAAAGCTATTAATTCACTAATCCCTTCATAGTTAACTATAATCCTTTTATTTATAATACTGACTAACTTTCTTTTTATGCTTTAGAGTATAAAATGCAGGAGTAATATAGCTTCTTATTCATTAAATTGGAAAATAAAGGATTATTTATTAGTATTAATAGATGTAAATTGTCTATCTAACTTGTTAGCCTAAGAGTAACTTAGAGCTTCATTCTTTAATACTCTTCTCTATTTTTAGTCTAACTTAAGCAAGTCTAAAAAGGCTTACTTCACTTCTTGAAGCATTAATTTTTACTTGATATTGAAATAAGTTTTTGTATAGTTATTGCATTTTCTACTCTTCTTCATTTGGTTGATTTTATTCATTTACTTAGACTAAATGTATCTTCCTTCACTCTACAACTAAGTTTCTTAATCTCAAGTCCTAATTTGGTAAAATATCAAAAACTTCTAAAATACCTTCAGTATTACTAACTCTCAACAGATCTGCTTTATTTTTCATCCATGAACTAACTAACTCCTTTCTTGAACTACCAGTTTTCAGACTTTTTTCCCTTTCAACCTAACTTATAATTATTAAGCTTTTATACCTTAGAAATTTCTTCTTTAATACTCTAATATTTGAACACTTTCTGTTCCTTCTTAGGAATTTGCTGATGCTTTTGCTTTTGAACTTAGTTCAGAAACTTGAATATTTCTAGCTAAATCTAAGAAATTAAGTAGCTGATGTAGCTATATCAATTAGACTGCGTTTATTGATAAGTTTTTATTTAGCTTTTTGATATTCACGCATTTCTTGCTCCATCAAAAGCTTAAATTAAAAGAGTAAGGCATTCACTTATATCTCATAACTGTAGCTTTATTGTCATGCTGATGTATACCAACAACAGACTATTAGAAGGATTTTCCCATTTAAATTCTTTCTTACACATTACCTGAACTGGAAAAATATCTTAGCCTAACCTCTTAATTGCTATTTACACTATCAATTCTAGAATAATCTAACACTCTTTTCCATACCAAAGCTATATAATTTTTCCTTTAACTAAAAAGATTATACCCTTTACCCTGTAATCAACAAAGAATGAAAAATGAATGAAGTAATAAGCAAGCTAAAAGGATTAAAACCTTAAACTAGTAAAGTATTAGACATAAATAAGTGTATTTAATGCTTAGATTATTAAACTTAACTTTATTTTACTTTCTAGTTAGCCAATTAATAATACCTAATTTAATAAATTCAATGCCTTCTACCAAGCTAATTAGTAAATTATTGCCTGTCCTAAACAGTTTAGTCGCTTTAGTGATGCTTGCGGCAAAAAATAACGGAAGAGCTTTGATGGGAAAATTTTAGTTTCAAGAAAGTGCTGAAGAATCATAGAATTAATTCCAAGCCTTCGATAAGAAATCCAACAAGACTTATAGTTCTTTCTAAGAGATATAGCAAAGCTACAATATTTTCCATTATTGCTATTACTGGATTAAAATCTAGAACTAGAGAAACATGATCACAAGATTCGCTGTTAACCACTTCACTGATTTGACTAACGAAGAATTCTGAAAGTCTTGCTTAGGATACAAGGATACTTAAACAGGGCATAGAAATACATATATGAATATATATAAAATTTTGCTGATTCTCTTGATTGGGAATTGAAGGGAGCTTTAAAATCTGTCAAAGATTAAAACCAATTCAAAAGCTGCTGTAATTTCAGTGCTGTAGGAGTTGGGAAGGAGCTTACTTCCAAAAGACTGGACAATTGGTATCCTTCTCTGAATAAGAACTAATTGACTGTTCTTATTCATTTTGCAACCAAGGATGCAATGGTGGATGGATGGACTCTGCCTTCCAATATTGGCAATAGAATAGTGAAGAGACTGAATCAGATTATCTCTACACTGGTCTAGAGGAAAGCTACAAATATGATTCATCCAAGACTATTATCGGAATAGCATACTTTGTAGAAGTTCTCTCTAATGAAGTTGCTTTGAAAAATGCAGTAAATGGACATATTGTCTCATTGTAATTTATATTTCAAATAGGTCATTTTATTCTTGAGACTTTTATAATGGATAATGCTCATCTTAACCATGGTGTAAATCTTGTTAGTTATGGTACTGAAATGGACAAGACTACTTGAGAATCAATTTCTCGTGGGTATATAATGAGAAGAGAAAGGATATAATAAATGGAAGAGAACCGATTCAAGCGCTTTAGTTGGACAATGTCGAGTTGCCTCAACTGATGAAGCCAACAAGTATGTAGACTTAATTGTTGTTTTTTTCAATTAAATAATAATAAATAAAGTGGTAAGCCAACTTAGGTATAGCCACTTAATTAAATTACTATATCTCTTCAATTTCTTCGTTTTAGACATAGCTAACATAATACTTTACATTCTGTATCGCGATCATTTTTTTCGAAGTTATATCTCTAATATTTCATCAGCAAGTTTTATTTATCTATAAATATCAAATAATAAATTTACCATTTAATGTCTTTATTATTAGGTTTTTACTAAGATTAAACATTCTTTCTAGTCTCTTGTTTAGTTTCTATTTAAAGAGTTCTAATTTGCATATGCACAATATCATTGAATTTGAGCTTGATATATGTTGATTATATAGCATTATTATGGATAAGAAGGTAGTTTAACTTTATAGATTTGCTTTCAGCTTATTTTTAGTTGACTTTTTATATTTACTTGAACTTCTTCTCGCTTTTGATGTTCTAATTCACTCTTTTTATATAATCGAAAGTCTTAGCATCATCAATAAAATTTTAAATTGGTTTAGCTTCAGCACTAGAATTGATTATTTAAGACTAAATAGCAAACTTTAAGCTGATAAAGTAAAAGCTTAACTTTCTTCCTGTCTTCAGAGATTGAGTTTGTCATAATTCTCTTAGAGCCTTTAAAGGAAGCATTTATCACATCCAGTCTATTCTTCTAAAAGGTCTAAATAAAGCTAATTTTTATTCCTAATCTTAACTATATTTCTTAGTCTAAAAGCTGTTATCATGTAACTCTATTCTAAGGCAACATTTCATATGATAGATTGGTCTCTTAAGGAAGGATAGCGAAGAGACAGTAAAAGGTAGTAATTAGATGGGAATAAGTTAGTAAGGGATTTTGAAGTAAAGGGTAGATAGGAATAGAATAAAGGTAGGTGGGTAACTTAATAGTATCTAAAGTAGAGAAATAGATAGTAAGTAGATATAGGTAAGAGTATAAAGTAGAGATGTATATAGTAGTTAATTAAGAAGAATAGAAGTAACTGATTTAGTAATAGTTAAATATAAAGTATTAGTGTCTTTATAACTATACTTTACTTTAGAATTTACTCTACAATTCTCTTTAGAATTATCTAATTACAATGTAAATACCTTATTTCAACCACACTACCTTTTACTATATAAAATGGAAGCTTTTTGTGTTAATAACAAAGAGCAAACTAGCTAGAAGGAATAATCCTAGATATAGCTAACTGAACATCAGTAAAACTAGGCTACGTCTTCATCTCAACCTTAGAAGGATAAAGAATTAGAACGAAACGAAGAAGCAAAGCTTCAAAATAGTTTTAAAGCAGAAAATCAAAGAACAGAATTGAAGCATGATATAAACTAAGATTTCAATCAGTAACTAAATACACTGGGTAACTAAGAAGTTACTATTGGGACAAATAAAATAGAGCTTTAAGTATAAAAGTAAAAAGTTAAAGAGAGCTAAATTTAAAAAGTTTGGAAGAATCAAAATATTATAAATTGCATTATTTAGTTCTTAGAAAATAAAGACATTGCTATTCTGCAATAAGTCAATAGATATTTCAACTAATATAGGTACTTTTATAATTCTCTAGAAATTGGTAGTTATTAAGAAGATAAACAAATTACCAAAAGCTAAGTTAAATGAACTTTAAAGTAAATATCTAAATCTGATGTAGAGACTTTAACAATAAACACTTATAAATTTCCTGAAAGATTGAAAAATTAGATTTTTGATAGACTACTAGTTAGTATCTAATAAAGACTGAAATGCTTAAGAAACAATTAATAACTATAAATTAAAGATTTGGATTTAAGAGAGATAAACTTAAATAATAACTTATGCTTTATTATTTCTCATTTTAGCTAGCTAAGATACCTAAGAATCGACGGAGATTTAAATGATTAATCTTTATGGTTTTTACAATAATTACCTAAGCTAGAATTAATTTACTTATAAAACACAGAATAATTAACAGGATAATTCTTGCTAGATTATTGCTAAAACTTGAATTTTAAAAGTCTAAATTTATAAAGTTATAAATTAGAATATGAAAAGATAAAGAGTTTTCTATAATTAAAGGGATAAAATCTACAAGATATTAGCATTAACTATACCTTTGATATATAAAGTATAATAGAATTTTGTCCTAATCTAATTACTATTCCATTTATAAAACTTGAAATATTAAACAAATTATTAAATAAATTTGGGGGTTCTTAACTATAAAATTTAGATATAGAATGTAAAAATACTTCAGTGTAAGAAACTTAAGAATTCTTTTATTGGCAAAACAGTTTATAAACTATCAGGATTAATAATCTAAAATTTTATAATTCTTATTGGTTTATTCTTTTAGTTTGTAGATCTAAAAATTTGAAAAATCTCAGCTTAGACAATTTTAATATTTAAGAGAATGAACAAGAAAATGTATAAATATAAGAAAAAGAATAGCAGCTAATGAGTAATATTAACTTCTAGATTTAAGAATAATTTAAGTTATAGTAATTATACTTATCTGGACCTGTATAAATAAGTAATCAATTTATCAAGTTAGTACTATATAACTCTCCCTTCTTAGCATCATTATCCTTGATTAATATCACTGTTATAGATGATTAGCATTTAAAGTATTCCAGTTTAGCTTAGTGAATTTAAGCACTAGAATAAGATTAAAGCTCTTAAAATAAAAAGTTACTTTAACTTGTGAATGTTAGCATTTATAGTTGTAATAATTTAATAGATTACATTTTATAACTAATCCTGATACAATCTCCTAATTTAAAGTAATTGAAACTTAACAATTAAGATAATATTTAAGATTAGACATTTCATTAAATAGAAATTTATAATAAGAACATTTAATATTTATAATTAAAGAGACTTATTTTACTTGAGCCATAAACTTTTAATTTTATATTACAAAATTGCTAGAAATTAAAAGAAATTTAACTAAGTTATATAGAAGGATTATAAAAAGAGACTTTCAAGATATTAAATACTTATTGTTAATAAATACAGAGTATTAATCTTTAATTTTGTGAAATAAACCAGAAAAATTTAGTTAATGAAATAGTAAAAATATCTACTATAAAAAAATTAGAATTTAGTTCTTGCAATTTAAGTAACGAAGATGTTATTTAAATAATAAAAAACTGTAACTAGCTTAATTACTTAGACTTAAGTTATAACGGCGAAATAAACTAAGAAGCGTTTCCTATTTAAGATGAATAAGGATTTTAATATTAAATTTGGAATAATTTAAAAAAATTAAATTTATCTGGTTGTTCTAAATTAGAAGAAGAATATATCGTTAAGTTAAGCCAAAAATTAAAAAAAATAGTAATTTACTATAGCTTTTCTAGGAAGTTAAACGAAATAGAAGAAATGGATTTAGAATAGGAAGACTTTAGTTGAAGACTTAAAAAGAATTGATAGACTTAATATTGAATAATTAAATGATATAACTAAATAAAATAATAGGATAGCATTATTACATGGTTTAAAATATTATTCTTATAAATCTTTATTTCTTATTATTATCATTTCCATATTTATTTATAATCAAACTTTTAAATTTACCTTTTCTTTTTTATATTTGCATATTCATTATCTAAGTAAGCTATACAGAAACATAACAACTATTAGAAACATTATTTAGCTTTTATTTTAGAAAGACAAGGATCAGAATAGTAGAATATAGTGTTTATTCTAATTTTTATCAATTTTAATATAGGAAAAGCCAATAAATTAGCGTAGAGTAAACTAGTATTAAGACTTTACATTCAAGAACTAATGCCTTCTTAATTGATTTATTTTCTAAGGAATTCCAGCAGAGAGTAAAAAAGTTCCTTCAGACAATTCTAGATTCCTAAACAAGATCAGATTCTAATACTTGTGCTAAATAGCAAACATTAAAACATTTTAATGTAAAAGGTTTATCAGCATATTAGATATATATTAAGAAAAAAGCAATCCAGTTACTTTCTAGCAATTAAGTATTTTTGAGATTAAATAGTGATTCTAAATTTGTTAATTATAAAATATGATTTATAAGCAGATGCTCAAATGAATTAATTTATATAAAACTTAATTATAAAAATATTTTGGAACTTATGACTCAATAATACATAATGAAGGAAAAATGATTGCTGATGCTTATAAAAATTGAAAAGATTGATTAAATGAATTTGAATAAAAATAAAATAAAAGCTTAATTAAAAGCTAAATATTTAATTATAAACATTGCAGTTCATTCAAATAATAAAAAGTATAATAATAAAAATAATGAAACCATTATATTATCTTAGAGCACCACAATCATAATATAGATTTTACAATTACATAGCAATATAGCTATTAAGCAAATAATGAAACTATTTTAAAACTCATAATAAATAATTAAAATATAGCTAAATAAATAAATTATAATCCTTTATTAATCTATAATACTAATTATAATCCCTCTTTTATGTATTTAAGAAAACCAAATCTATATTTATCAAGGGGAACTAGCTCAAATGCAAGACCGCTCGCTTTGCATGCGAGAGGCAACAGGATTGATACCCGTGTTCTCCATTTTTATTATTTTAATTTGTTATAATGATAATATTTAATAAATATAAGATATATTAAATAAGCCAGCTCAGTCGGTAGAGCGCCAGCCTTTTAAGCTGGTGGTAAAGGGTTGAAGTCCCTTAGGCGTTTGATTAAGTATTTTAGAATGTTAGTAAATATTAAATGAATATTACTGAGATAGATATAAATTGAGGATATTAATTACATTATTTAATTTTAATCTACTTTATATAATAAATCCTTTTTAGTGATAGTAATATTTATTTGTATTCTAATTACTATATTTATATTCTTTCTCTTTTTAGTTTTATTTATAAATTTTTCATATTACAATAAATAATTTTTAAGAAAGCTTTTATATTTTTAAATATTTAAAGATAGTTTAATTACCATTCTCAAGTTTAGCTTTAATTATATCTTTCATTTTTACTATACATTTATCCAAATAGTTTTTGTGTTAAGCTTATAATTTTGTGATTATTTAATTTTAAACTGCTAGCTTTAAGATATTATATTCTTAAAATTTCTATTTTTCTATATTTTTTAATTTAACTAACTTTAATTTTTATAATTATATTTACCCACAAACCATAAGTCTCTTTTGAAGTACCTATTTTAATGAATGTTCTTAAACTTTTTACTTTAGTGTAAGTTTAATAATTATAATTATCTTAATATTTAAATAAATTAATCCTTAACAGATATAGATTATTACATATATATTATTCCTTTCTATTATTCATTTAACTATATCAACTAAAGGATTTAATGTCTCTCTATTTAATCAAATTAATCAAATCTATATCAACATTCCTTTGCTGCTTTAGTTCATATTTTTATAATTTAGGTATTCTTTTAAATTAGTTTATAGCTATAATAACTAAACCATTTATCATATCAATAATTAAACAGTTAGTTCCTTAAAAGTAAACTTAGTTCTATAATTATTCATTCTTCTATTCAATAACATAACCAAAATTTATATATACCTTTATCTATACTCAAATCAATATTATTCAATTATTAAAGGGAAATACAACCATACTCAAACTTCTCAAATAACTATAATAGACTAAAAAAAATCGAAGGCTTCAAAAAAGGTTTCTACATCACCTCCAAGAAGGAGAGGAAACCAGAAAACACTCTCAGCCAGTCTTCTTTTACTTAACTCTAACCTTTTCTTAATAGTCCGAAACATAGGTCCAAGAAGAACAGAAGTAATCTAAGAAAATCACCCATGCAATCACCCCAACGTCTCAGGAGAAACCCAGAACGAAGTCTACTTTGCATCAGGAGGTATTATAATTTAATCCTTCTGGCCAGATGAGCATGGAATAGCTCATCAAAGTGATACTAAATCTCCAGGAAGAGATTAAGAGGCCAAAGAAGGACAATAAGAAGCTAATGCAACAGTTTAACTTAGCAGAAGGAATAGAATAAAGACTCATGTCCTAGGAAAGAGAACTAGCGCTTTTTGGAACATATCAAAAGATCAGAGTAGCTAATCCCAAAATTAGCTTCAGAAAAAGAGAGAACTGGATAATAGACTTGAAAAAATAGAAGAGTAACTGCAACGAAAAATAGAGTAAAATGAGCAAAGAAGTGATCCAAAGGTGATTGAAAAGGAAGAAACAAGAAAACCTAAAAGAATTCAGAAAAGATGTTATTATTGTAATTCGGGAGAACATTTATGAAGAAGATGTAGGAAGTTCCTAAGTTTCAAGAATTATACTGAACAAAGCAAAGAAAACTACAAGCGCAATAAAGGAAAAAACATCAACTGTAATAGAGAAGAGATAGAGAAAGACTTTATATGAAGGAGCTGCAAGATCTACAGAAAGAAATCAGAACAGAATGGAAGATGAAACCGAAGACAATATGACCAAGAGAGGGGAGATCAAATTTTTAAACATTTTTATTAAATCCTGGAGCAATCCGGCGATCGGCAGGAAGAGGTGAAATTCCTCAAAGATTGCCAAACTTAATTTTATTATTATTACTATTATAATAGACTGCAGTGTTATAGAAGAAATTACAAGAATAAGAAAATAAAATAGAAAAAGTACTTAAAAGAACTAATATAATGTAGGAAAGCTTTCAAAATAATACAGAAATTGAAAAATCACTATTAAAAGGGAAAAATGTACAAAGATTAGAAAATTATGTTACTATTGTAAAATTAAATGACACTTATGGAAAATATTCCCTACCACAAGAAATTTAAAGAATAAAGACTATAAAAACAGGTAAAGAGAAAATGAATCAGGTGAAGAACTAGATTTATGTAGGAAGAATGGTGAAGTATATAGGATAAAAAGAATTTTAGACACATTGAAACCTGAAAAAATAGCAAAAGTTAAATCCTGATAAGCAGATTTAAACACGAATAGAATCAAGACTCGCGAGTTTTAAAACTCGAAAAAACTGGAAAATATTAGCTTTAAAACTTCTTATAAGAGGTAAAATTAGAGGAATAAAGATTGAGTTGATAAACCGAAAAAATTATTTTTCTTTTAAAGAATCATCATAAAAATGATGCTTAATTTCTTTCATTCTAAAATAAAAAACTTAAATATGAGTAGAAAGAAACAATATTCATATTTAAAGAACTTTTTATATCTTAATTAACAGGTTGTTTGGTCTAGTGGTATGATTCTCGCTTAGGGTGCGAGAGGTCCCGGGTTCAATTCCCGGAACAGCCCTTTTAAAAGTGTGCTAATTATACTAAATAAAGACTTCATAGAATAGTATAATATATTAAATTATAAAAAATATTTTAATTTTAGGATTTAATACTGCAAGTTATAAAAGGTATAACTAACTATATCTAGTTTGGTAAAACTTATCTATATAACACTTACCAAA
This sequence comes from Loxodes magnus, assembly GCA_946699065.1. Classification (NCBI taxonomy): domain Eukaryota; phylum Ciliophora; class Karyorelictea; order Loxodida; family Loxodidae; genus Loxodes; species Loxodes magnus. The sequence goes on along the minus strand of CAMPDV010005707.1, from coordinate 9,340 downwards.
ATTTTTGTATTTAAAAGCTATTCTTTTTTATTAGGTAAACATTTTAATTTAAATTTAGCGTAATCTTTTCAATAATTGTCTCAGAAAATAATTTTAATTAAAGTCTAGCGTTAGCTTATTTAAGGGCTAAGTATCATGATTTATAAAAGTCTAAGATTTTAATCCAGTTTTTCAAGATATTTATCTTTCTTAAATATAAATTATTAAGAAACTAAAACTTAAAATATAAGTATTAAGCTTAAATAGTTAAATTGATATAAAGCATATTTATTATATATAGAGAATAATTCTTTAAACTATAATCGAAATATAATATTTAGCATTTTAGTAAATTTAATTAAGACACTTACTTAAAGAAATCAAATTTAAGCTTTTATATCGATGCAATAATAAAACCTACTCTATGCTTTCTATTATAAAAGCACTAGTTATTCTATTCAGATATTTAACTTTTAATAAAGGAATATTCTGAAGAAAATATTTAATCTTCATGACTTACTTGTAGCTAATTAATCTTTCTTTTTTCCAGAAGTTACTATAGAATTTAATTACTTTTCTTATAATTCTTTTATCTTCATAAATTCAAGCATTTACTCTTTAAATCTATCTGAAGTTTATTTTTAGAATCCAAATTATAAATTTTAGTCACTTAAATTTAGTAATTTTATTTATAAAAGTTTCACTCAAAAACAATATCTGCCTATGTAATTTAGTTTCCTAGTAAAAATTTCTATCTACTTTTTAATAATTGATCTATAAGCTTAGTACTTCTTTCTTCCTAACTACTAGACCTTTTCTCTAATTTAGGTATAAAAAGAGTAGAAAATAATGGCCAATTGCTGATAATCTTAGATTAGTATGATATCAATGTAGTAGCTAATCTACTTTAGCTCCTTCTATTAAATCTCTAGGATAGAGTTATTTTATAATTTTATTTTTAAATTTTACATCAAAATTGCATAACTTTCAGTTATCAAAAAATCCCTTCCTCAAGTACTAGTACTTAAGCCAGTTGATTTAATTTTAAAAATAAAGAGGAAAGATTTTATCCTTTATCTAAAAGAGGAAATTCAACTTCATAAGGAATTTTACTAATTTTAGAACTGTTAATATAGCTCTAGAAAGCTAAGATAAAAGAACTGATATAAACTTTAAGACAATCTTTTAATAGTCTTTCTTTAAGTTTCTCTATTTAAATTTAAATTATATTAATTATTAAATTAGATTAACAATCTAGTCTACTTGCTATGCTTTATTAGCTTCTATAATTTAGTTTTATTGATTAAGGTCTTAATAAAATTATTTTAGCACTTAATTCTAAATTTAGTTCACTCTTCTATAAATTTTTTAAATATTTAGATTTTTTTAATTTAGATAACTATTTTTTCCAATCATAGATTTCATTGCATTCAAATAGCGGGTTCTCTTAAATTCCAATTTTGATAATAGTAAAAGAAAAATGTAAAGCTTAAGAAGTATATAAGCAAATAAAGTGAAACATTAATAAACTTGATTTTTCTCTTAAATGATAATAAATTAGTTATTTTACTCTTATAGTTAATAACTGCTTGCTCTTATATATCCAGGATATTAATTAATTTAATTTAATTTATCTTTATTTTATAATAATTTAAGTTAATTAATGACCATTAAAGACTTGCTTATATCCTTCAATAGAGATACTATATTAACTAGATCATAATAATTTTAACTTTAAAATAATAATAAATAGTTATTTAAATAGATTTTCATCCAGAGTAGTCACTTATAATAAAATGAATTTTACCCCTAAAATTAGTTAAGTTTTATTATTAGTTTAGTTATTATTTTAATTTTATTTAATACACACATTGCTCATTATATTTCTTTTAACCATCTAAAAGTTGTAAATAATATTTTTGCACTTGGTCATATAAAAATGTTTAGATAGTGAGAATTCTGAAATAATATTTTTATTATATGGTATAATAGTTTTAATTTTGTATATGCTCTTAATTCTATTTAATATAGCATTTATTTCTCTTAAGCTTTTTGAATTTAAGTTTTAATAATCCTTAAACAGCTAACTGTATGTCTACTTTTTATTTAATATTAGATAAATTAATTATTAATGAAAACTAGTTTACTAAAGAATTTTATATTTATTTATATGCTTAGATAGCATAAGGGACTTAACCTTGATATTATTATTTTAGTAACTCTTAAATTTATAAGTAAATACTTTATAATTTTAACTTTATTTAGCATATACTAATAGATATTAAAACAAATCTATAAATAGCTATTCGTTGTAACACTTTACCTTATGATATTCAATTATTATTTCCTTTATGTACTATTTACCTAAACTAATTATTTTATTATTATAAGTGCCTTTCATATATTATTCAGTCTATCCTTGCAATTTCACTATAAACTTTCATTTTCTTGGCTCTAATTATATTATTTAAACTAAATTACTATTATACCATAAATTAACTCAATTTTAGATGCATAAATCAAATATTCAATAACACTAATTTAAAATATGTGTATAGTTCTTAGAAATTACAAATGCTTTTATTGCCAAATCATCTTTTTGATGCAATAGATTTATTAATTTAACTTACCTATTTATCATGCTTTATTTCCTAATACTTGGCTATACTAATTTTAATTTTATTTTTATGCTTAAAACTAATATTTTAGTTAATATTCTTAAATACTATATCTTATTGCTATTCCTAAATAAACTCGTAAAGAAGATTAAATTATTTCATTTATTTTACTTTTCAAACAAGTATAACAGTCTAACTTTGATATTCTAATATATAATTTATATATATAAAATTATAAGAAATCATCTACCAAAAACTAACACCAAATCTAACCATAAAACTCTCTAATCGAAATATACTCCCTAGAAGCGGGGAAAAAAAAATCCAACAATCACTTCTAGACTTTATTTAACCATTAGATTCTCTAACTTTTACTGTACAATAATTATAAAACTAAATTAATGGTTAAAAACGGAAATAAGCATTAAAACCTTGATGGTGCAAGGTAATTAAAAACTGGAAAAAACGGAGCAAAAAAATAGTAGAAATTAATAAACCATACAATTATAATCTTAATAATGGTCCTATAATAATAGAAGAACAAAATTTAAATTCTTTTTCGGATCGGAAAAAAATTGTCAATTTTAAAAAATTCCAAAAATGCTAAAAATGCTTAAAAATAGGACATAACTCGAAATATTGCAAAACAAGATGTTTTTATTGTTAAAAGGTTGGAGACATCTTTAGAAGATGCTGGTATTTTCCGAAGAAGCAAGAATCTAATAATTGAAAAATATGAAATAATATGACAAAATTATACTGTTCTCCAGAAGGAAGACTTTACAAGAAAAAATTATTCGGTGGAGATTAATTACTATTGGATATAGTAAATGCTCAAAAAAGAAGGACGAGGAAGATGTTGGGACCTAATTGAGATTGAAGAAAAATTCCTAAGATCAAGAAAGGTTAAATCTGTACAACACGATATGCAATAGAAGAAGCAATCTTTTAAGAAGACCTGAACGATTCATTTACATCTTAAAACTCCTAAACTTAATTAATGGTAAACCAAATAAAAGTGAAGTCACTTTAATAAATTATGTTATGTTATGTTAAAATTTTAAATATAAAGAATTTAAAGTCTTAGGTATGTAAAATTATTTATAGCATGCTATTTTATTAAATTTGTAAAATATCTCATGACTATTACTTTGAAGAAACGTTCTTTGAGTAAAAATGAAACATAAGTTAGATATATCTAGATTTCTTTTCTGTTTTTAACTCTAATGTTTAAAGTTAAAATAATTTTGCTTTTGTATTTTTGATTTGAAGGTAAAAATAGAAAAGAAGTGTTTATAAGTAATATTAATATAATAGCCCATATTAAATATTTTCTAAGATAACTATTACTTTATGATTTAAAGTAATTTAGTTTTTCATTTATCTAAATTAAATCTTTTTATATATTATCACTTTCAAGTTTTCTATTTGGTAGAACTAATTTTTATTTAATTAATAATTAATTTCTTAAGTTATCTAGAATTTGTATAAAGAGAGATATATTTTAAGGGAAATTAATTATCAGCTTAAGATTTATTGGCAATGCTTTAATATTAACTTCTAAATATAGAAATGCTTTATAATTTAATAGCAGCTTTCTTAAGCATTAATACTATATTTCTTTTACTAAAGAAGAAAATTAAAAAGTCTAAATTAAAAGATTTTTATTAATAAGAAATAACTTAGTTAAGCAGAGCAAGTATACACCTTTCTTTTGCTTTAAAGTATGATTGATAATTTATTTTTAATTGGCTAAATTTTAAGTTCATAGTTCAAAGTTAGATTTATGAAGACAGTAGGAGTTAGATTTATCTTTCCTCAGTAAAGTAAATAAATGTATTGAGTGCCTTATTAAAGGTTTAGCATTTGATTGAGCAATATTAGCTTAATTATATAGATAATTTATTATTAAAGCACTTAAGTATTTATTTATTAATACTTTAAGTCTTCTTTCTATAATTTTGCATCCTACTAAATTTAATAATTACTAAAGTCACTATCAATTATACAGAACTTGAAGCAAGAAGAAAATAACTATAAATTAAATAACTGGAAATAAATAAAAATATTAGCATCTAAATTTAAAATTAGCAAGTTTTTATTTATTTCTTATAATAGAGCTAGTAGCTATAAGGTTCATATTTGTTATGCTTTTATATTTTGCTTTAATAGAGAGAAATATAAAATATCATTATAACCATCTATTTAAAAATCTAATATTTTATAGGATATAAAGTTTATCTATTTTCCTTTATGAGATTTATTTTTAATGTAGAACTTAGTATAATTATAACATTTTTCTTTAAGAAAAATAGATTGCTAAAGTTTTAAAATGCTGCTTTATTTCTCTTTCTACATTTTTTTCTAAGTAAAGCGCAATTAAATTTTAATTTATTTCTCTTGCTGCAGCAATATATTTCTAAGTTTATTAACTAAATTTTCTTTTCTTTATAAAAGCTTTCATTTTACTGAGATGTATTCTAAATCAGGTATTTAAATCCTTACGTTTTTCTTTTTTATCATTTTATTCACCTAATTGTAAAGATCTATTATTTGTTGAAATTAAAAAAATACTAAACAGAGTAATCATCGTTTATAAGCGTTGAAAGATTTTTATTAAATTAATAAAAAGTTATTAATAATAGTACTGTTCTTTAGTCTAATGTAAATTCTTTATTTATATAAGCATAAATTTTAATTTATATAAATTCATTTGCTTCCTTGTATTTCCAAATTTTCCTCTTCTAAATTTCCTATCACGTTTTTAAGTGTATCAAATAAGGCAACTCTACCTTGTTCGAGGACAAGTATTTTATCATATCCTTGAATTGTATGAATTCTATGCGCTATAGTTAGAACTGCTCGATCTTAGAATTTCTCTTTTATTAGTTACTGTATAAATTAATCTGCTTTCTAATCAATTGAAAGCTGTTGCTTCATCCATTACCAATATTTTGCTTCATCTGAAATATAATAAATTACCTTAATATTGCTCATCCTATACAAATTAGCTGCCTTTCTCCTACACTTATGTTTTGTCCTTACTCCTGTATTTATTTATCGAGTACTTTACATTCCATTACATCTTTACCACTTTCTTTTTTATCCTCTTTTTCACTTGATAGATTATCATTTTAGCTTTAAAACTTTTCCAATATATTAATTTATGCAAGTACTAATAATTGTTTAATCATCATAATCATCAAAGGGATCTAAATTCATTCTCAGATTTCCGGCAAATAGTTCGGAGCCTTGAGGAATAACACTTAACTATTTCTTAGTGAATGTAAAGATATGTCTTATATATTCATTCCGTAAATAATAATTTTTCCATTTTCTACTTCTACTATTCTAAATAATCATAAGCAAATGGATGACTTTCCGATCCAGTTCTGCTTGCTATTCCTATTTCCTAATGAGCCTAAACTATGAAATAAACTAAATTGAGTATATTAGAAAGCTAAGGTATATAATCCAATTATACGTTTCTATACTCAATTTTCCCTTAGCTAATTTAACCATTTTCAGTTTCTTTATCTGAACGAACTGATTTCTCTATATCAGCTTAAGCATAATAATGACATCTTTCTATACTTATCATTAAATTTATGTTTCTGCTATCTGTTAAACTGACTTAATCATCGATTCAGGTAATGGATAAGCATATGCAACAATGAGAAGCTAAATTCAGCTGGCTTTATTATTAATAAATCTATATAATTTATAGGTATAAGTTTTATAATCCTGCTAAGCTTAATTTCATAGCTTAGTACTTAACATATAGAATTTCATCCAAAACTTTGTTAATTCAGGTTAAAAAATTAAATTTTGTCTTGCTATTGCTTAAAATCAGGTACTAGCAGAATTGCTGCTTAAGAGATCATCAATTTTATTATTCCTTTACCCAACATAAAAGAGGGAAGAATTTCGCTTTGTATACAAAAAATGAGAGATTCTCGAAGGACATTATTAGCTTGATTGAAGAAGTAATTGAAGGGGAATATGTCTGAAATCTTTGCTGGTAAGAAAATAGTTATTAAGATTAGGTTAACTCATTTCTAAGCTTTTAAAAATGAGAAAATTATCTACTAGTCTAAGCACGTTTTGGTTCATGAAATAGGTCTTATTATGTTCTATAAGATTGATGAGTAATTTATTAGCTGATCATACTTATTGAAACTACTTCACCTTTCAATCTAACTATTAAAATTTTTATTCAAGACCATCTCTGAGTTTAAGGTTTCTTTGCTCGTTTTTTGCAGTACGAACTGGTTTATTTACTTTTTCGAACTTTAAAAAATGATTATAATAATAATCATTTTATTTCTATCTGAAAGTTCTAAAAACATCTTTAAATACTAATTTTGGAGTTACTAATTAGATTAATTTAAACTCTCCTACATATTACTCTTCGACCTTGACTACTCTTTTCGCTTTTATTTCCTGTTTTCGACAAATTATCTCAATTTTATTTCCTTAGTAAACTGCTCTTTAATCTTTTTCTTTAATTTTTTTTAACTTTTTTAGTACTTTTTATCAAGTATTTACTATTGTAGTTTAGTTAATATGCTTTGAATATTTTTCTAGATACTAAAGTTTTCTTTCAAAGTGCTTTGTCAATTCCTTAATGCTTTATTTTTTGGAGTATTATCTTATATAGATAAACGAGAAATTTAATATTTAGGTTTTTCTTATTTGATTTTGTATTCTTTAGCCAAATCCTACTATTTATTTCTTTTTTGTTATCATTTTTAATCTAAGACACTTGCCTTCTTTCTATGAAGCCCTGATTCTAGGATGCTTCTCTCAAGCTAATAGAGAAACTGATTTATTCCCTAAGCTCTTATATTCATTTGGCGTTGCTTTAATTCCTTTTTATTTTAATATCATAGTAGGTTTTTTAAAACTTAAATAAGTTTTTCTGCTTAATTATAATATTTGCAAATTAGAGTTTTAATAATTTTCTAAATTTGACTAGGATTTGCAAGTTCTTTAAATTAGAAATTTTTTAGTAGCTCTAATTTACTTTTACTATTTTTTGCTTTTACTCCGATTACTGTTTTGCCTGTCGCTCATATCTTGATCATTCTTACTTTTTAACTTAGTTTATCACTTTACTTTAATTAGTATCTTTGATAAAGTCTAAAGATTGAAAATGTGGATAAATTGAAAGGAGATAAAAATTTATCTTCAAGATGTTTCTACTTGCTTTAAGCATTTTGGTTACCTATCTATTATTATCCTTTTAAGTTTAACTTCTTTTGGACTCGTTTATTTCAAAAAAACTTTAAAGGCATTCAGTTAGTTATTTCTCCAAGGATACCAAGGTTTAATTACCTTACTTCTAGTTGTTTTACCTTATTAATTTTCAGTTATTTTTACTTATTTACTGTATCTTAGTTTAGTTTTCATTATTGGAAAAACTGTTGTGTATATTTAAATTTATCTGCTCTATAAGTTTATCAGAAGTATGTCTTTCCAATGTTTTAAATATTCACCTGAAGATAAAAGAAGCAGTAGATCTATTTTAAGTTTTTTAAAAATAACCTGTTTAAAATTCTGCCTCTCGATTGCTATTTTTCATCTTAAGCAGCTATGAAAAAAATTATTCAATTTAAATGTCTTGATTAATAAAACTGCTTCTACTTTATTGGCTATTAGTTCTTTAAATTACTTTCTTGATTAAGATTTAGACTAATCTGAATATCTTTAATTCTTTTAAATATTTCAGAAATGGCGAATGGATTACCTTTACTCTATTGAGCGCTTTTTCTTACTTTGGTTCTGTTATTTCTTGCTATTCTTAAGTTTTGTTCTTTTTTTCTTTCTCAGCTAGATTAATGATAAATTAATTTCACATACGGAGCTATAAAGATTATAATAATTTATTATAACTAATAAGTACGAGGTGAGATGCAGATTTTCATACCTGAAGAATGGATTTTGGCTAATAAGTAGGAAATTAAAAAGAATTTTGCACTTCTCTAGAAATTAACCCTGGTATTATACATTAAGATTAATAGCATTTTTAATGGTTAACTATAATCATTTTTAAGGTGCTTGAATTTCTTCATATGAGCTTTTTAATATCTTGTTATTTTACTTTCCTCACCTAAGAGAACAGCAATATATTCAACATGCTAATTTAAAATCTCTAATTTTTCGTATATTCATTAAAATTAGAACAATCTAATGTTTCTATCCTTACATGCTACTGTAAAATAATCCCTTTACACTTATTCCTTTTGCTAGTTGCTTTAAAAATTTTTGTTTTTTATTTTGTTACTCATACTTATCCAATGTTAGTGGACTCTTAATCTATTCTTAAAATTTTAATTTCTATTCTAAGTACGAATAATACTTCAGATTAAAGAGGTTCTATTACAAGTCTATTTTTTGAGGATAAGTCAAAATTAATATGCTATCTTGCGTTTTCTTTTATGACTCTATTTCAATATAGCAAGCATTAAGCACTAAATGTAGTTCTCCAGTCCTTCTAGGTTTTTCAACTAGTTTCAGGAAATATCATCTTTCTGTCAACTCTAAGAGATCAGCATTCAGAAAATTTGTTAAACTTAGTTAAAACTAACTACTAACTTTCTCAGTTATTTGTAGTTAATAAGCAAGAAACCTTGGATGTGATTATAACTTAAGTTAAGATTCTGTAATGATGGAAATATTTGTTAATTTTCTTTGATATTCTGTCACGCGTATTAATTTAGTTATCTACTAGAGGCTATTAT
>CAMPDV010005706.1:0-28642 GCA_946699065.1 Loxodes magnus | reverse complement strand
GTATAATCATAACTTCCCGATACGATGAACTCTGAATCACTGGATATAGCCACAGATGATACATAATGTGTGTGACCACTCATGGTCTTACAGGTACCTGTCTTGACGTCCCATGGTCTCACCGTATAATCATGACTTCCCGATACGATGAACTCTGAATCACTGGATATAGCCACAGATCTAACATAACTAGTGTGACCACTCATGGTCTTACAGGTACCTGTCTTGACGTCCCATAGTCTCACCGTATAATCATAACTTCCCGATACGATGAACTCTGAATCACTGGATATAGCCACAGATCTAACATAACTAGTGTGACCACTCATGGTCTTACAGGTACCTGTCTTGACGTCCCATAGTCTCACCGTCTTATCATAACTTCCCGATACGATGAACTCTGAATCACTGGATATAGCCACAGATCTAACATAACTAGTGTGACCACTCATGGTCTTACAGGTACCTGTCTTGACGTCCCATAGTCTCACCGTCTTATCTCTACTTCCCGATACGATGAACTCTGAATCACTGGATATAGCCACAGATCTAACATAACTAGTGTGACCACTCATGGTCTTACAGGTACCTGTCTTGACGTCCCATAGTCTCAACGTCTTATCTCTACTTCCCGATACGATGAACTCTGAATCACTGGATATAGCCACAGATCTAACATAACTAGTGTGACCACTCATGGTCTTACAGGTACCTGTCTTGACGTCCCATAGTCTCACCGTCTTATCATGACTTCCCGATACGATGAACTCTGAATCACTGGATATAGCAACAGCATATACTTAATGTGTGTGACCACTCATGGTCTTACAGGTACCTGTCTTGACGTCCCATAGTCTCACCGTATAATCATAACTTCCCGATACGATGAACTCTGAATCACTGGATATAGCCCACAGATGATACATAACTAGTGTGACCACTCATGGTCTTACAGGTACCTGACTTGACGTCCCATAGTCTCACCGTCTTATCATAACTTCCCGATACGATGAACTCTGAATCACTGGATATAGCCAGCGATCTAACATAACTAGTGTGACCACTCATGGTCTTACAGGTACCTGTCTTGACGTCCCATAGTCTCACCGTCTTATCTCTACTTCCCGATACGATGAACTCTGAATCACTGGATATAGCCACAGATTATACATAATGTGTGTGACCACTCATGGTCTTACAGGTACCTGTCTTGACGTCCCATGGTCTCACCGTATAATCATGACTTCCCGATACGATGAACTCTGAATCACTGGATATAGCCACAGATCTAACATAACTAGTGTGACCACTCATGGTCTTACAGGTACCTGTCTTGACGTCCCATAGTCTCACCGTCTTATCATGACTTCCCGATACGATGAACTCTGAATCACTGGATATAGCCACAGATCTAACATAACTAGTGTGACCACTCATGGTCTTACAGGTACCTGTCTTGACGTCCCATAGTCTCACCGTCTTATCATGACTTCCCGATACGATGAACTCTGAATCACTGGATATAGCAACAGATCTAACATAACTAGTGTGACCACTCATGGTCTTACAGGTACCTGTCTTGACGTCCCATAGTCTCAACGTCTTATCTCTACTTCCCGATACGATGAACTCTGAATCACTGGATATAGCCACAACATAAACATAATGTGTGTGACCACTCATGGTCTTACAGGTACTTGTCTTGACGTTCCATAGTCTCACCGTCTAATCATGACTTCCCGATACGATGAACTCTGAATCACTGGATATAGCCACAACATAAACATAATGTGTGTGACCACTCATGGTCTTACAGGTACTTGTCTTGACGTTCCATAGTCTCACCGTCTAATCATGACTTCCCGATACGATGAACTCTGAATCACTGGATATAGCCACAGATGATACATAACTAGTGTGACCACTCATGGTCTTACAGGTACCTGTCTTGACGTCCCATAGTCTCACCGTCTTATCATGACTTCCCGATACGATGAACTCTGAATCACTGGATATAGCCACAGATTATACATAATGTGTGTGACCACTCATGGTCTTACAGGTACCTGTCTTGACGTCCCATAGTCTCACCGTATAATCATAACTTCCCGATACGATGAACTCTGAATCACTGGATATAGCCACAGATGATACATAACTAGTGTGACCACTCATGGTCTTACAGGTACCTGACTTGACGTCCCATAGTCTCACCGTCTTATCATAACTTCCCGATACGATGAACTCTGAATCACTGGATATAGCCAGCGATCTAACATAACTAGTGTGACCACTCATGGTCTTACAGGTACCTGTCTTGACGTCCCATAGTCTCACCGTCTTATCTCTACTTCCCGATACGATGAACTCTGAATCACTGGATATAGCCACAGATTATACATAATGTGTGTGACCACTCATGGTCTTACAGGTACCTGTCTTGACGTCCCATGGTCTCACCGTATAATCATGACTTCCCGATACGATGAACTCTGAATCACTGGATATAGCCACAGATCTAACATAACTAGTGTGACCACTCATGGTCTTACAGGTACCTGTCTTGACGTCCCATAGTCTCACCGTCTTATCATGACTTCCCGATACGATGAACTCTGAATCACTGGATATAGCCACAGATCTAACATAACTAGTGTGACCACTCATGGTCTTACAGGTACCTGTCTTGACGTCCCATAGTCTCACCGTCTTATCATGACTTCCCGATACGATGAACTCTGAATCACTGGATATAACCAACGATCTAACATAATGTGTGTGACCACTCATGGTCTTACAGGTACCTGTCTTGACGTCCCATAGTCTCACCGTATAATCATAACTTCCCGATACGATGAACTCTGAATCACTGGATATAGCCACAGATCTAACATAACTAGTGTGACCACTCATGGTCTTACAGGTACCTGTCTTGACGTCCCATAGTCTCACCGTCTTATCATAACTTCCCGATACGATGAACTCTGAATCACTGGATATAGCCACAGATCTAACATAATGTGTGTGACCACTCATGGTCTTACAGGTACCTGTCTTGACGTCCCATAGTCTCACCGTCTTATCTCTACTTCCCGATACGATGAACTCTGAATCACTGGATATAGCCACAGCATATACTTAATTTGTGTGACCACTCATGGTCTTACAGGTACCTGTCTTGACGTCCCATAGTCTCACCGTCTTATCATGACTTCCCGATACGATGAACTCTGAATCACTGGATATAGCCACAGATCTAACATAACTAGTGTGACCACTCATGGTCTTACAGGTACCTGTCTTGACGTCCCATAGTCTCACCGTCTTATCATGACTTCCCGATACGATGAACTCTGAATCACTGGATATAGCAACAGCATATACATAACTAGTGTGACCACTCATGGTCTTACAGGTACCTGTCTTGACGTCCCATAGTCTCACCGTCTTATCATAACTTCCCGATACGATGAACTCTGAATCACTGGATATAGCCACAGATGATACATAACTAGTGTGACCACTCATGGTCTTACAGGTACCTGTCTTGACGTCCCATAGTCTCACCGTCTTATCATAACTTCCCGATACGATGAACTCTGAATCACTGGATATAGCCACAGATCTAACATAATGTGTGTGACCACTCATGGTCTTACAGGTACCTGTCTTGACGTCCCATAGTCTCACCGTCTTATCTCTACTTCCCGATACGATGAACTCTGAATCACTGGATATAGCCACAGCATATACTTAATTTGTGTGACCACTCATGGTCTTACAGGTACCTGTCTTGACGTCCCATAGTCTCACCGTCTTATCATGACTTCCCGATACGATGAACTCTGAATCACTGGATATAGCCACAGATCTAACATAACTAGTGTGACCACTCATGGTCTTACAGGTACCTGTCTTGACGTCCCATAGTCTCACCGTCTTATCATAACTTCCCGATACGATGAACTCTGAATCACTGGATATAGCCACAGATGATACATAATGTGTGTGACCACTCATGGTCTTACAGGTACCTGTCTTGACGTCCCATAGTCTCACCGTCTTATCATGACTTCCCGATACGATGAACTCTGAATCACTGGATATAGCCACAGATCTAACATAACTAGTGTGACCACTCATGGTCTTACAGGTACCTGTCTTGACGTCCCATAGTCTCACCGTCTTATCATGACTTCCCGATACGATGAACTCTGAATCACTGGATATAGCCACAGATGATACATAATGTGTGTGACCACTCATGGTCTTACAGGTACCTGTCTTGACGTCCCATAGTCTCACCGTCTTATCATGACTTCCCGATACGATGAACTCTGAATCACTGGATATAGCCACAGATGATACATAACTAGTGTGACCACTCATGGTCTTACAGGTACCTGTCTTGACGTCCCATAGTCTCACCGTCTTATCATAACTTCCCGATACGATGAACTCTGAATCACTGGATATAGCCACAGATGATACATAATGTGTGTGACCACTCATGGTCTTACAGGTACCTGTCTTGACGTCCCATGGTCTCACCGTATAATCATAACTTCCCGATACGATGAACTCTGAATCACTGGATATAGCCACAGATCTAACATAACTAGTGTGACCACTCATGGTCTTACAGGTACCTGTCTTGACGTCCCATAGTCTCACCGTCTTATCATAACTTCCCGATACGATGAACTCTGAATCACTGGATATAGCCACAACATAAACATAATGTGTGTGACCACTCATGGTCTTACAGGTACCTGTCTTGACGTCCCATGGTCTCACCGTATAATCATGACTTCCCGATACGATGAACTCTGAATCACTGGATATAGCCACAGATCTAACATAACTAGTGTGACCACTCATGGTCTTACAGGTACCTGTCTTGACGTCCCATAGTCTCACCGTCTTATCATGACTTCCCGATACGATGAACTCTGAATCACTGGATATAGCCACAGCATATACTTATTTTGTGTGACCACTCATGGTCTTACAGGTACCTGTCTTGACGTCCCATAGTCTCACCGTCTTATCATGACTTCCCGATACGATGAACTCTGAATCACTGGATATAGCCACAGATGATACATAACTAGTGTGACCACTCATGGTCTTACAGGTACCTGTCTTGACGTCCCATAGTCTCACCGTCTTATCATAACTTCCCGATACGATGAACTCTGAATCACTGGATATAGCCACAGATGATACATAACTAGTGTGACCACTCATGGTCTTACAGGTACCTGTCTTGACGTCCCATAGTCTCACCGTATAATCATAACTTCCCGATACGATGAACTCTGAATCACTGGATATAGCCACAGATGATACATAACTAGTGTGACCACTCATGGTCTTACAGGTACCTGTCTTGACGTCCCATAGTCTCACCGTCTTATCATGACTTCCCGATACGATGAACTCTGAATCACTGGATATAGCCACAGATCTAACATAACTAGTGTGACCACTCATGGTCTTACAGGTACCTGTCTTGACGTCCCATAGTCTCACCGTCTTATCATAACTTCCCGATACGATGAACTCTGAATCACTGGATATAGCCACAGATCTAACATAACTAGTGTGACCACTCATGGTCTTACAGGTACCTGTCTTGACGTCCCATAGTCTCACCGTATAATCATAACTTCCCGATACGATGAACTCTGAATCACTGGATATAGCCACAGATGATACATAATGTGTGTGACCACTCATGGTCTTACAGGTACCTGTCTTGACGTCCCATAGTCTCACCGTCTTATCATCACTTCCCGATACGATGAACTCTGAATCACTGGATATAGCCACAGATCTAACATAACTAGTGTGACCACTCATGGTCTTACAGGTACCTGTCTTGACGTCCCATAGTCTCACCGTATAATCATGACTTCCCGATACGATGAACTCTGAATCACTGGATATAACCAACGATCTAACATAATGTGTGTGACCACTCATGGTCTTACAGGTACCTGTCTTGACGTCCCATAGTCTCACCGTATAATCATAACTTCCCGATACGATGAACTCTGAATCACTGGATATAGCCACAGATCTAACATAACTAGTGTGACCACTCATGGTCTTACAGGTACCTGTCTTGACGTCCCATAGTCTCACCGTCTTATCATAACTTCCCGATACGATGAACTCTGAATCACTGGATATAGCCACAGATCTAACATAATGTGTGTGACCACTCATGGTCTTACAGGTACCTGTCTTGACGTCCCATAGTCTCACCGTCTTATCTCTACTTCCCGATACGATGAACTCTGAATCACTGGATATAGCCACAGCATATACTTAATTTGTGTGACCACTCATGGTCTTACAGGTACCTGTCTTGACGTCCCATAGTCTCACCGTCTTATCATGACTTCCCGATACGATGAACTCTGAATCACTGGATATAGCCACAGATCTAACATAACTAGTGTGACCACTCATGGTCTTACAGGTACCTGTCTTGACGTCCCATAGTCTCACCGTCTTATCATAACTTCCCGATACGATGAACTCTGAATCACTGGATATAGCCACAGATGATACATAACTAGTGTGACCACTCATGGTCTTACAGGTACCTGTCTTGACGTCCCATAGTCTCACCGTCTTATCATAACTTCCCGATACGATGAACTCTGAATCACTGGATATAGCCACAGATGATACATAACTAGTGTGACCACTCATGGTCTTACAGGTACCTGTCTTGACGTCCCATAGTCTCACCGTCTTATCATAACTTCCCGATACGATGAACTCTGAATCACTGGATATAGCCACAGATCTAACATAATGTGTGTGACCACTCATGGTCTTACAGGTACCTGTCTTGACGTCCCATAGTCTCACCGTCTTATCTCTACTTCCCGATACGATGAACTCTGAATCACTGGATATAGCCACAGCATATACTTAATTTGTGTGACCACTCATGGTCTTACAGGTACCTGTCTTGACGTCCCATAGTCTCACCGTCTTATCATGACTTCCCGATACGATGAACTCTGAATCACTGGATATAGCCACAGATGATACATAACTAGTGTGACCACTCATGGTCTTACAGGTACCTGTCTTGACGTCCCATAGTCTCACCGTCTTATCATAACTTCTCGATACGATGAACTCTGAATCACTGGATATAGCCACAGATGATACATAACTAGTGTGACCACTCATGGTCTTACAGGTACCTGTCTTGACGTCCCATAGTCTCACCGTATAATCATAACTTCCCGATACGATGAACTCTGAATCACTGGATATAGCCACAGATGATACATAATGTGTGTGACCACTCATGGTCTTACAGGTACCTGTCTTGACGTCCCATGGTCTCACCGTCTTATCATAACTTCCCGATACGATGAACTCTGAATCACTGGATATAGCCACAGATGATACATAATGTGTGTGACCACTCATGGTCTTACAGGTACCTGTCTTGACGTCCCATAGTCTCACCGTCTTATCATAACTTCCCGATACGATGAACTCTGAATCACTGGATATAGCCACAGATGATACATAATGTGTGTGACCACTCATGGTCTTACAGGTACCTGTCTTGACGTCCCATAGTCTCACCGTCTTATCATGACTTTCCGATACGATGAACTCTGAATCACTGGATATAGCCACAGATGATACATAATGTGTGTGACCACTCATGGTCTTACAGGTACCTGTCTTGACGTCCCATAGTCTCACCGTCTTATCATAACTTCCCGATACGATGAACTCTGAATCACTGGATATAGCCACAGCATATACATAACTAGTGTGACCACTCATGGTCTTACAGGTACCTGTCTTGACGTCCCATAGTCTCACCGTATAATCATAACTTCCCGATACGATGAACTCTGAATCACTGGATATAGCCACAGATGATACATAACTAGTGTGACCACTCATGGTCTTACAGGTACCTGTCTTGACGTCCCATAGTCTCACCGTATAATCATGACTTCCCGATACGATGAACTCTGAATCACTGGATATAGCCACAGCATATACTTAATTTGTGTGACCACTCATGGTCTTACAGGTACCTGTCTTGACGTCCCATAGTCTCACCGTCTTATCATAACTTCCCGATACGATGAACTCTGAATCACTGGATATAGCCACAGATCTAACATAACTAGTGTGACCACTCATGGTCTTACAGGTACCTGTCTTGACGTCCCATAGTCTCACCGTCTTATCATAACTTCCCGATACGATGAACTCTGAATCACTGGATATAGCCACAGATGATACATAACTAGTGTGACCACTCATGGTCTTACAGGTACCTGTCTTGACGTCCCATAGTCTCACCGTCTTATCATGACTTCCCGATACGATGAACTCTGAATCACTGGATATAACCAACGATCTAACATAATGTGTGTGACCACTCATGGTCTTACAGGTACCTGTCTTGACGTCCCATAGTCTCACCGTATAATCATAACTTCCCGATACGATGAACTCTGAATCACTGGATATAGCCACAGATCTAACATAACTAGTGTGACCACTCATGGTCTTACAGGTACCTGTCTTGACGTCCCATAGTCTCACCGTCTTATCATAACTTCCCGATACGATGAACTCTGAATCACTGGATATAGCCACAGATCTAACATAATGTGTGTGACCACTCATGGTCTTACAGGTACCTGTCTTGACGTCCCATAGTCTCACCGTCTTATCTCTACTTCCCGATACGATGAACTCTGAATCACTGGATATAGCCACAGCATATACTTAATTTGTGTGACCACTCATGGTCTTACAGGTACCTGTCTTGACGTCCCATAGTCTCACCGTCTTATCATGACTTCCCGATACGATGAACTCTGAATCACTGGATATAGCCACAGATCTAACATAACTAGTGTGACCACTCATGGTCTTACAGGTACCTGTCTTGACGTCCCATAGTCTCACCGTCTTATCATAACTTCCCGATACGATGAACTCTGAATCACTGGATATAGCCACAGATGATACATAACTAGTGTGACCACTCATGGTCTTACAGGTACCTGTCTTGACGTCCCATAGTCTCACCGTATAATCATAACTTCCCGATACGATGAACTCTGAATCACTGGATATAGCCACAGCATATACTTAATTTGTGTGACCACTCATGGTCTTACAGGTACCTGTCTTGACGTCCCATAGTCTCACCGTCTTATCATGACTTCCCGATACGATGAACTCTGAATCACTGGATATAGCAACAGCATATACATAACTAGTGTGACCACTCATGGTCTTACAGGTACCTGTCTTGACGTCCCATAGTCTCACCGTCTTATCATAACTTCCCGATACGATGAACTCTGAATCACTGGATATAGCCACAGATGATACATAACTAGTGTGACCACTCATGGTCTTACAGGTACCTGTCTTGACGTCCCATAGTCTCACCGTCTTATCATAACTTCCCGATACGATGAACTCTGAATCACTGGATATAGCCACAGATCTAACATAATGTGTGTGACCACTCATGGTCTTACAGGTACCTGTCTTGACGTCCCATAGTCTCACCGTCTTATCTCTACTTCCCGATACGATGAACTCTGAATCACTGGATATAGCCACAGCATATACTTAATTTGTGTGACCACTCATGGTCTTACAGGTACCTGTCTTGACGTCCCATAGTCTCACCGTCTTATCATGACTTCCCGATACGATGAACTCTGAATCACTGGATATAGCCACAGATCTAACATAACTAGTGTGACCACTCATGGTCTTACAGGTACCTGTCTTGACGTCCCATAGTCTCACCGTCTTATCATAACTTCCCGATACGATGAACTCTGAATCACTGGATATAGCCACAGATGATACATAATGTGTGTGACCACTCATGGTCTTACAGGTACCTGTCTTGACGTCCCATAGTCTCACCGTCTTATCATGACTTCCCGATACGATGAACTCTGAATCACTGGATATAGCCACAGATGATACATAATGTGTGTGACCACTCATGGTCTTACAGGTACCTGTCTTGACGTCCCATAGTCTCACCGTCTTATCATGACTTCCCGATACGATGAACTCTGAATCACTGGATATAGCCACAGATGATACATAACTAGTGTGACCACTCATGGTCTTACAGGTACCTGTCTTGACGTCCCATAGTCTCACCGTCTTATCATAACTTCCCGATACGATGAACTCTGAATCACTGGATATAGCCACAGATGATACATAATGTGTGTGACCACTCATGGTCTTACAGGTACCTGTCTTGACGTCCCATGGTCTCACCGTATAATCATAACTTCCCGATACGATGAACTCTGAATCACTGGATATAGCCACAGATCTAACATAACTAGTGTGACCACTCATGGTCTTACAGGTACCTGTCTTGACGTCCCATAGTCTCACCGTCTTATCATAACTTCCCGATACGATGAACTCTGAATCACTGGATATAGCCACAACATAAACATAATGTGTGTGACCACTCATGGTCTTACAGGTACCTGTCTTGACGTCCCATGGTCTCACCGTATAATCATGACTTCCCGATACGATGAACTCTGAATCACTGGATATAGCCACAGATCTAACATAACTAGTGTGACCACTCATGGTCTTACAGGTACCTGTCTTGACGTCCCATAGTCTCACCGTCTTATCATGACTTCCCGATACGATGAACTCTGAATCACTGGATATAGCCACAGCATATACTTATTTTGTGTGACCACTCATGGTCTTACAGGTACCTGTCTTGACGTCCCATAGTCTCACCGTCTTATCATGACTTCCCGATACGATGAACTCTGAATCACTGGATATAGCCACAGATGATACATAACTAGTGTGACCACTCATGGTCTTACAGGTACCTGTCTTGACGTCCCATAGTCTCACCGTCTTATCATAACTTCCCGATACGATGAACTCTGAATCACTGGATATAGCCACAGATGATACATAACTAGTGTGACCACTCATGGTCTTACAGGTACCTGTCTTGACGTCCCATAGTCTCACCGTATAATCATAACTTCCCGATACGATGAACTCTGAATCACTGGATATAGCCACAGATGATACATAACTAGTGTGACCACTCATGGTCTTACAGGTACCTGTCTTGACGTCCCATAGTCTCACCGTCTTATCATGACTTCCCGATACGATGAACTCTGAATCACTGGATATAGCCACAGATCTAACATAACTAGTGTGACCACTCATGGTCTTACAGGTACCTGTCTTGACGTCCCATAGTCTCACCGTCTTATCATAACTTCCCGATACGATGAACTCTGAATCACTGGATATAGCCACAGATCTAACATAACTAGTGTGACCACTCATGGTCTTACAGGTACCTGTCTTGACGTCCCATAGTCTCACCGTATAATCATAACTTCCCGATACGATGAACTCTGAATCACTGGATATAGCCACAGATGATACATAATGTGTGTGACCACTCATGGTCTTACAGGTACCTGTCTTGACGTCCCATAGTCTCACCGTCTTATCATCACTTCCCGATACGATGAACTCTGAATCACTGGATATAGCCACAGATCTAACATAATGTGTGTGACCACTCATGGTCTTACAGGTACCTGTCTTGACGTCCCATAGTCTCACCGTATAATCATGACTTCCCGATACGATGAACTCTGAATCACTGGATATAACCAACGATCTAACATAATGTGTGTGACCACTCATGGTCTTACAGGTACCTGTCTTGACGTCCCATAGTCTCACCGTATAATCATAACTTCCCGATACGATGAACTCTGAATCACTGGATATAGCCACAGATCTAACATAACTAGTGTGACCACTCATGGTCTTACAGGTACCTGTCTTGACGTCCCATAGTCTCACCGTCTTATCATAACTTCCCGATACGATGAACTCTGAATCACTGGATATAGCCACAGATCTAACATAATGTGTGTGACCACTCATGGTCTTACAGGTACCTGTCTTGACGTCCCATAGTCTCACCGTCTTATCTCTACTTCCCGATACGATGAACTCTGAATCACTGGATATAGCCACAGCATATACTTAATTTGTGTGACCACTCATGGTCTTACAGGTACCTGTCTTGACGTCCCATAGTCTCACCGTCTTATCATGACTTCCCGATACGATGAACTCTGAATCACTGGATATAGCCACAGATCTAACATAACTAGTGTGACCACTCATGGTCTTACAGGTACCTGTCTTGACGTCCCATAGTCTCACCGTCTTATCATAACTTCCCGATACGATGAACTCTGAATCACTGGATATAGCCACAGATGATACATAACTAGTGTGACCACTCATGGTCTTACAGGTACCTGTCTTGACGTCCCATAGTCTCACCGTCTTATCATAACTTCCCGATACGATGAACTCTGAATCACTGGATATAGCCACAGATCTAACATAATGTGTGTGACCACTCATGGTCTTACAGGTACCTGTCTTGACGTCCCATAGTCTCACCGTCTTATCTCTACTTCCCGATACGATGAACTCTGAATCACTGGATATAGCCACAGCATATACTTAATTTGTGTGACCACTCATGGTCTTACAGGTACCTGTCTTGACGTCCCATAGTCTCACCGTCTTATCATGACTTCCCGATACGATGAACTCTGAATCACTGGATATAGCCACAGATGATACATAACTAGTGTGACCACTCATGGTCTTACAGGTACCTGTCTTGACGTCCCATAGTCTCACCGTCTTATCATAACTTCCCGATACGATGAACTCTGAATCACTGGATATAGCCACAGATGATACATAATGTGTGTGACCACTCATGGTCTTACAGGTACCTGTCTTGACGTCCCATAGTCTCACCGTCTTATCATGACTTCCCGATACGATGAACTCTGAATCACTGGATATAGCCACAGATCTAACATAACTAGTGTGACCACTCATGGTCTTACAGGTACCTGTCTTGACGTCCCATAGTCTCACCGTCTTATCATGACTTCCCGATACGATGAACTCTGAATCACTGGATATAGCCACAGATGATACATAATGTGTGTGACCACTCATGGTCTTACAGGTACCTGTCTTGACGTCCCATAGTCTCACCGTCTTATCATGACTTCCCGATACGATGAACTCTGAATCACTGGATATAGCCACAGATGATACATAACTAGTGTGACCACTCATGGTCTTACAGGTACCTGTCTTGACGTCCCATAGTCTCACCGTCTTATCATAACTTCCCGATACGATGAACTCTGAATCACTGGATATAGCCACAGATGATACATAATGTGTGTGACCACTCATGGTCTTACAGGTACCTGTCTTGACGTCCCATGGTCTCACCGTATAATCATAACTTCCCGATACGATGAACTCTGAATCACTGGATATAGCCACAGATCTAACATAACTAGTGTGACCACTCATGGTCTTACAGGTACCTGTCTTGACGTCCCATAGTCTCACCGTCTTATCATAACTTCCCGATACGATGAACTCTGAATCACTGGATATAGCCACAACATAAACATAATGTGTGTGACCACTCATGGTCTTACAGGTACCTGTCTTGACGTCCCATGGTCTCACCGTATAATCATGACTTCCCGATACGATGAACTCTGAATCACTGGATATAGCCACAGATCTAACATAACTAGTGTGACCACTCATGGTCTTACAGGTACCTGTCTTGACGTCCCATAGTCTCACCGTCTTATCATGACTTCCCGATACGATGAACTCTGAATCACTGGATATAGCCACAGCATATACTTATTTTGTGTGACCACTCATGGTCTTACAGGTACCTGTCTTGACGTCCCATAGTCTCACCGTCTTATCATGACTTCCCGATACGATGAACTCTGAATCACTGGATATAGCCACAGATGATACATAACTAGTGTGACCACTCATGGTCTTACAGGTACCTGTCTTGACGTCCCATAGTCTCACCGTCTTATCATAACTTCCCGATACGATGAACTCTGAATCACTGGATATAGCCACAGATGATACATAACTAGTGTGACCACTCATGGTCTTACAGGTACCTGTCTTGACGTCCCATGGTCTCACCGTATAATCATGACTTCCCGATACGATGAACTCTGAATCACTGGATATAGCCACAGATCTAACATAACTAGTGTGACCACTCATGGTCTTACAGGTACCTGTCTTGACGTCCCATAGTCTCACCGTCTTATCATGACTTCCCGATACGATGAACTCTGAATCACTGGATATAGCCACAGATCTAACATAACTAGTGTGACCACTCATGGTCTTACAGGTACCTGTCTTGACGTCCCATAGTCTCAACGTCTTATCTCTACTTCCCGATACGATGAACTCTGAATCACTGGATATAGCCACAACATAAACATAATGTGTGTGACCACTCATGGTCTTACAGGTACCTGTCTTGACGTCCCATAGTCTCACCGTATAATCATGACTTCCCGATACGATGAACTCTGAATCACTGGATATAGCCACAGCATATACTTATTTTGTGTGACCACTCATGGTCTTACAGGTACCTGTCTTGACGTCCCATAGTCTCACCGTCTTATCATGACTTCCCGATACGATGAACTCTGAATCACTGGATATAGCCACAGATGATACATAACTAGTGTGACCACTCATGGTCTTACAGGTACCTGTCTTGACGTCCCATAGTCTCACCGTCTTATCATAACTTCCCGATACGATGAACTCTGAATCACTGGATATAGCCACAGATGATACATAACTAGTGTGACCACTCATGGTCTTACAGGTACCTGTCTTGACGTCCCATAGTCTCACCGTCTTATCATGACTTCCCGATACGATGAACTCTGAATCACTGGATATAGCCACAGATGATACATAACTAGTGTGACCACTCATGGTCTTACAGGTACCTGTCTTGACGTCCCATAGTCTCACCGTATAATCATAACTTCCCGATACGATGAACTCTGAATCACTGGATATAGCCACAGATCTAACATAACTAGTGTGACCACTCATGGTCTTACAGGTACCTGTCTTGACGTCCCATAGTCTCAACGTCTTATCTCTACTTCCCGATACGATGAACTCTGAATCACTGGATATAGCCACAACATAAACATAATGTGTGTGACCACTCATGGTCTTACAGGTACCTGTCTTGACGTCCCATAGTCTCACCGTATAATCATGACTTCCCGATACGATGAACTCTGAATCACTGGATATAGCCACAGATCTAACATAACTAGTGTGACCACTCATGGTCTTACAGGTACCTGTCTTGACGTCCCATAGTCTCACCGTCTTATCATAACTTCCCGATACGATGAACTCTGAATCACTGGATATAGCCACAGATCTAACATAACTAGTGTGACCACTCATGGTCTTACAGGTACCTGTCTTGACGTCCCATAGTCTCACCGTATAATCATGACTTCCCGATACGATGAACTCTGAATCACTGGATATAGCCACAGATCTAACATAACTAGTGTGACCACTCATGGTCTTACAGGTACCTGTCTTGACGTCCCATAGTCTCACCGTCTTATCATAACTTCCCGATACGATGAACTCTGAATCACTGGATATAGCCACAGCATATACTTAATTTGTGTGACCACTCATGGTCTTACAGGTACCTGTCTTGACGTCCCATAGTCTCACCGTCTTATCATGACTTCCCGATACGATGAACTCTGAATCACTGGATATAGCCACAGATCTAACATAACTAGTGTGACCACTCATGGTCTTACAGGTACCTGTCTTGACGTCCCATAGTCTCACCGTCTTATCATAACTTCCCGATACGATGAACTCTGAATCACTGGATATAGCCACAGATGATACATAACTAGTGTGACCACTCATGGTCTTACAGGTACCTGTCTTGACGTCCCATAGTCTCACCGTCTTATCATAACTTCCCGATACGATGAACTCTGAATCACTGGATATAGCCACAGATGATACATAACTAGTGTGACCACTCATGGTCTTACAGGTACCTGTCTTGACGTCCCATAGTCTCACCGTCTTATCATAACTTCCCGATACGATGAACTCTGAATCACTGGATATAGCCACAGCATATACAACACTAGTGTGACCACTCATGGTCTTACAGGTACCTGTCTTGACGTCCCATAGTCTCACCGTCTTATCATAACTTCCCGATACGATGAACTCTGAATCACTGGATATAGCCACAGCATATACATAACTAGTGTGACCACTCATGGTCTTACAGGTACCTGTCTTGACGTCCCATAGTCTCACCGTCTAATCATGACTTCCCGATACGATGAACTCTGAATCACTGGATATAGCCACAGCATATACATAATGTGTGTGACCACTCATGGTCTTACAGGTACCTGTCTTGACGTCCCATAGTCTCACCGTATAATCATAACTTCCCGATACGATGAACTCTGAATCACTGGATATAGCCACAGATCTAACATAACTAGTGTGACCACTCATGGTCTTACAGGTACCTGTCTTGACGTCCCATAGTCTCACCGTATAATCATAACTTCCCGATACGATGAACTCTGAATCACTGGATATAGCCACAGATGATACATAATGTGTGTGACCACTCATGGTCTTACAGGTACCTGTCTTGACGTCCCATGGTCTCACCGTATAATCATGACTTCCCGATACGATGAACTCTGAATCACTGGATATAGCCACAGATCTAACATAACTAGTGTGACCACTCATGGTCTTACAGGTACCTGTCTTGACGTCCCATAGTCTCACCGTATAATCATAACTTCCCGATACGATGAACTCTGAATCACTGGATATAGCCACAGATCTAACATAACTAGTGTGACCACTCATGGTCTTACAGGTACCTGTCTTGACGTCCCATAGTCTCACCGTCTTATCATAACTTCCCGATACGATGAACTCTGAATCACTGGATATAGCCACAGATCTAACATAACTAGTGTGACCACTCATGGTCTTACAGGTACCTGTCTTGACGTCCCATAGTCTCACCGTCTTATCTCTACTTCCCGATACGATGAACTCTGAATCACTGGATATAGCCACAGATCTAACATAACTAGTGTGACCACTCATGGTCTTACAGGTACCTGTCTTGACGTCCCATAGTCTCAACGTCTTATCTCTACTTCCCGATACGATGAACTCTGAATCACTGGATATAGCCACAGATCTAACATAACTAGTGTGACCACTCATGGTCTTACAGGTACCTGTCTTGACGTCCCATAGTCTCACCGTCTTATCATGACTTCCCGATACGATGAACTCTGAATCACTGGATATAGCAACAGCATATACTTAATGTGTGTGACCACTCATGGTCTTACAGGTACCTGTCTTGACGTCCCATAGTCTCACCGTATAATCATAACTTCCCGATACGATGAACTCTGAATCACTGGATATAGCCACAGATGATACATAACTAGTGTGACCACTCATGGTCTTACAGGTACCTGACTTGACGTCCCATAGTCTCACCGTCTTATCATAACTTCCCGATACGATGAACTCTGAATCACTGGATATAGCCAGCGATCTAACATAACTAGTGTGACCACTCATGGTCTTACAGGTACCTGTCTTGACGTCCCATAGTCTCACCGTCTTATCTCTACTTCCCGATACGATGAACTCTGAATCACTGGATATAGCCACAGATTATACATAATGTGTGTGACCACTCATGGTCTTACAGGTACCTGTCTTGACGTCCCATGGTCTCACCGTATAATCATGACTTCCCGATACGATGAACTCTGAATCACTGGATATAGCCACAGATCTAACATAACTAGTGTGACCACTCATGGTCTTACAGGTACCTGTCTTGACGTCCCATAGTCTCACCGTCTTATCATGACTTCCCGATACGATGAACTCTGAATCACTGGATATAGCCACAGATCTAACATAACTAGTGTGACCACTCATGGTCTTACAGGTACCTGTCTTGACGTCCCATAGTCTCACCGTCTTATCATGACTTCCCGATACGATGAACTCTGAATCACTGGATATAGCAACAGATCTAACATAACTAGTGTGACCACTCATGGTCTTACAGGTACCTGTCTTGACGTCCCATAGTCTCAACGTCTTATCTCTACTTCCCGATACGATGAACTCTGAATCACTGGATATAGCCACAACATAAACATAATGTGTGTGACCACTCATGGTCTTACAGGTACTTGTCTTGACGTTCCATAGTCTCACCGTCTAATCATGACTTCCCGATACGATGAACTCTGAATCACTGGATATAGCCACAACATAAACATAATGTGTGTGACCACTCATGGTCTTACAGGTACTTGTCTTGACGTTCCATAGTCTCACCGTCTAATCATGACTTCCCGATACGATGAACTCTGAATCACTGGATATAGCCACAGATGATACATAACTAGTGTGACCACTCATGGTCTTACAGGTACCTGTCTTGACGTCCCATAGTCTCACCGTCTTATCATGACTTCCCGATACGATGAACTCTGAATCACTGGATATAGCCACAGATTATACATAATGTGTGTGACCACTCATGGTCTTACAGGTACCTGTCTTGACGTCCCATAGTCTCACCGTATAATCATAACTTCCCGATACGATGAACTCTGAATCACTGGATATAGCCACAGATGATACATAACTAGTGTGACCACTCATGGTCTTACAGGTACCTGACTTGACGTCCCATAGTCTCACCGTCTTATCATAACTTCCCGATACGATGAACTCTGAATCACTGGATATAGCCAGCGATCTAACATAACTAGTGTGACCACTCATGGTCTTACAGGTACCTGTCTTGACGTCCCATAGTCTCACCGTCTTATCTCTACTTCCCGATACGATGAACTCTGAATCACTGGATATAGCCACAGATTATACATAATGTGTGTGACCACTCATGGTCTTACAGGTACCTGTCTTGACGTCCATGGTCTCACCGTATAATCATGACTTCCCGATACGATGAACTCTGAATCACTGGATATAGCCACAGATCTAACATAACTAGTGTGACCACTCATGGTCTTACAGGTACCTGTCTTGACGTCCCATAGTCTCACCGTCTTATCATGACTTCCCGATACGATGAACTCTGAATCACTGGATATAGCCACAGATCTAACATAACTAGTGTGACCACTCATGGTCTTACAGGTACCTGTCTTGACGTCCCATAGTCTCACCGTCTTATCATGACTTCCCGATACGATGAACTCTGAATCACTGGATATAGCAACAGATCTAACATAACTAGTGTGACCACTCATGGTCTTACAGGTACCTGTCTTGACGTCCCATAGTCTCAACGTCTTATCTCTACTTCCCGATACGATGAACTCTGAATCACTGGATATAGCCACAACATAAACATAATGTGTGTGACCACTCATGGTCTTACAGGTACTTGTCTTGACGTTCCATAGTCTCACCGTCTAATCATGACTTCCCGATACGATGAACTCTGAATCACTGGATATAGCCACAACATAAACATAATGTGTGTGACCACTCATGGTCTTACAGGTACTTGTCTTGACGTTCCATAGTCTCACCGTCTAATCATGACTTCCCGATACGATGAACTCTGAATCACTGGATATAGCCACAGATGATACATAACTAGTGTGACCACTCATGGTCTTACAGGTACCTGTCTTGACGTCCCATAGTCTCACCGTCTTATCATGACTTCCCGATACGATGAACTCTGAATCACTGGATATAGCCACAGATCTAACATAACTAGTGTGACCACTCATGGTCTTACAGGTACCTGTCTTGACGTCCCATAGTCTCACCGTCTTATCATAACTTCCCGATACGATGAACTCTGAATCACTGGATATAGCCACAGATCTAACATAACTAGTGTGACCACTCATGGTCTTACAGGTACCTGTCTTGACGTCCCATAGTCTCACCGTCTTATCATAACTTCCCGATACGATGAACTCTGAATCACTGGATATAGCCACAGATGATACATAACTAGTGTGACCACTCATGGTCTTACAGGTACCTGTCTTGACGTCCCATAGTCTCACCGTCTTATCATAACTTCACGATACGATGAACTCTGAATCACTGGATATAGCCACAGATCTAACATAACTAGTGTGACCACTCATGGTCTTACAGGTACCTGTCTTGACGTCCCATAGTCTCACCGTCTTATCATAACTTCCCGATACGATGAACTCTGAATCACTGGATATAGCCACAGATCTAACATAACTAGTGTGACCACTCATGGTCTTACAGGTACCTGTCTTGACGTCCCATAGTCTCACCGTCTTATCATAACTTCCCGATACGATGAACTCTGAATCACTGGATATAGCCACAGATCTAACATAACTAGTGTGACCACTCATGGTCTTACAGGTACCTGTCTTGACGTCCCATAGTCTCACCGTCTTATCATAACTTCCCGATACGATGAACTCTGAATCACTGGATATAGCCACAGATGATACATAACTAGTGTGACCACTCATGGTCTTACAGGTACCTGTCTTGACGTCCCATAGTCTCACCGTCTAATCATGACTTCCCGATACGATGAACTCTGAATCACTGGATATAGCCACAGCATATACATAATGTGTGTGACCACTCATGGTCTTACAGGTACCTGTCTTGACGTCCCATAGTCTCACCGTATAATCATAACTTCCCGATACGATGAACTCTGAATCACTGGATATAGCCACAGATGATACATAACTAGTGTGACCACTCATGGTCTTACAGGTACCTGTCTTGACGTCCCATAGTCTCACCGTATAATCATAACTTCCCGATACGATGAACTCTGAATCACTGGATATAGCCACAGATGATACATAACTAGTGTGACCACTCATGGTCTTACAGGTACCTGTCTTGACGTCCCATAGTCTCACCGTCTTATCATAACTTCCCGATACGATGAACTCTGAATCACTGGATATAGCCACAGATCTAACATAACTAGTGTGACCACTCATGGTCTTACAGGTACCTGTCTTGACGTCCCATAGTCTCACCGTCTTATCATGACTTCCCGATACGATGAACTCTGAATCACTGGATATAGCCACAGATCTAACATAACTAGTGTGACCACTCATGGTCTTACAGGTACCTGTCTTGACGTCCCATAGTCTCACCGTCTTATCATGACTTCCCGATACGATGAACTCTGAATCACTGGATATAACCAACGATCTAACATAATGTGTGTGACCACTCATGGTCTTACAGGTACCTGTCTTGACGTCCATAGTCTCACCGTATAATCATGACTTCCCGATACGATGAACTCTGAATCACTGGATATAGCCACAGATCTAACATAACTAGTGTGACCACTCATGGTCTTACAGGTACCTGTCTTGACGTCCCATAGTCTCACCGTCTTATCATGACTTCCCGATACGATGAACTCTGAATCACTGGATATAGCCACAGATCTAACATAACTAGTGTGACCACTCATGGTCTTACAGGTACCTGTCTTGACGTCCCATAGTCTCACCGTCTTATCTCTACTTCCCGATACGATGAACTCTGAATCACTGGATATAGCCACAGATGATACATAACTAGTGTGACCACTCATGGTCTTACAGGTACCTGTCTTGACGTCCCATAGTCTCACCGTCTTATCATGACTTCCCGATACGATGAACTCTGAATCACTGGATATAGCCACAGATCTAACATAACTAGTGTGACCACTCATGGTCTTACAGGTACCTGTCTTGACGTCCCATAGTCTCACCGTCTTATCATGACTTCCCGATACGATGAACTCTGAATCACTGGATATAGCCACAGATGATACATAATGTGTGTGACCACTCATGGTCTTACAGGTACCTGTCTTGACGTCCCATAGTCTCACCGTCTTATCATAACTTCCCGATACGATGAACTCTGAATCACTGGATATAGCAACAGATGATACATAATGTGTGTGACCACTCATGGTCTTACAGGTACCTGTCTTGACGTCCCATAGTCTCACCGTCTTATCATGACTTCCCGATACGATGAACTCTGAATCACTGGATATAGCCACAGATGATACATAACTAGTGTGACCACTCATGGTCTTACAGGTACCTGTCTTGACGTCCCATAGTCTCACCGTCTTATCATAACTTCCCGATACGATGAACTCTGAATCACTGGATATAGCCACAGATGATACATAATGTGTGTGACCACTCATGGTCTTACAGGTACCTGTCTTGACGTCCCATGGTCTCACCGTATAATCATAACTTCCCGATACGATGAACTCTGAATCACTGGATATAGCCACAGATCTAACATAACTAGTGTGACCACTCATGGTCTTACAGGTACCTGTCTTGACGTCCCATAGTCTCACCGTCTTATCATAACTTCCCGATACGATGAACTCTGAATCACTGGATATAGCCACAACATAAACATAATGTGTGTGACCACTCATGGTCTTACAGGTACCTGTCTTGACGTCCCATGGTCTCACCGTATAATCATGACTTCCCGATACGATGAACTCTGAATCACTGGATATAGCCACAGATGATACATAATGTGTGTGACCACTCATGGTCTTACAGGTACCTGTCTTGACGTCCCATAGTCTCACCGTCTTATCATGACTTCCCGATACGATGAACTCTGAATCACTGGATATAGCCACAGCATATACTTAATTTGTGTGACCACTCATGGTCTTACAGGTACCTGTCTTGACGTCCCATAGTCTCACCGTCTTATCATAACTTCCCGATACGATGAACTCTGAATCACTGGATATAGCCACAGATCTAACATAACTAGTGTGACCACTCATGGTCTTACAGGTACCTGTCTTGACGTCCCATAGTCTCACCGTCTTATCATAACTTCCCGATACGATGAACTCTGAATCACTGGATATAGCCACAGATCTAACATAACTAGTGTGACCACTCATGGTCTTACAGGTACCTGTCTTGACGTCCCATAGTCTCAACGTCTTATCTCTACTTCCCGATACGATGAACTCTGAATCACTGGATATAGCCACAACATAAACATAATGTGTGTGACCACTCATGGTCTTACAGGTACTTGTCTTGACGTTCCATAGTCTCACCGTCTAATCATGACTTCCCGATACGATGAACTCTGAATCACTGGATATAGCCACAGATCTAACATAACTAGTGTGACCACTCATGGTCTTACAGGTACCTGTCTTGACGTCCCATAGTCTCACCGTCTTATCATAACTTCCCGATACGATGAACTCTGAATCACTGGATATAGCCACAGATCTAACATAATGTGTGTGACCACTCATGGTCTTACAGGTACCTGTCTTGACGTCCCATAGTCTCACCGTCTTATCTCTACTTCCCGATACGATGAACTCTGAATCACTGGATATAGCCACAGATGATACATAACTAGTGTGACCACTCATGGTCTTACAGGTACCTGACTTGACGTCCCATAGTCTCACCGTCTTATCATAACTTCCCGATACGATGAACTCTGAATCACTGGATATAGCCAGCGATCTAACATAACTAGTGTGACCACTCATGGTCTTACAGGTACCTGTCTTGACGTCCCATAGTCTCACCGTCTTATCTCTACTTCCCGATACGATGAACTCTGAATCACTGGATATAGCCACAGATTATACATAATGTGTGTGACCACTCATGGTCTTACAGGTACCTGTCTTGACGTCCCATGGTCTCACCGTATAATCATGACTTCCCGATACGATGAACTCTGAATCACTGGATATAGCCACAGATCTAACATAACTAGTGTGACCACTCATGGTCTTACAGGTACCTGTCTTGACGTCCCATAGTCTCACCGTCTTATCATGACTTCCCGATACGATGAACTCTGAATCACTGGATATAGCCACAGATCTAACATAACTAGTGTGACCACTCATGGTCTTACAGGTACCTGTCTTGACGTCCCATAGTCTCACCGTCTTATCATGACTTCCCGATACGATGAACTCTGAATCACTGGATATAGCCACAGATGATACATAACTAGTGTGACCACTCATGGTCTTACAGGTACCTGTCTTGACGTCCCATAGTCTCACCGTCTTATCATGACTTCCCGATACGATGAACTCTGAATCACTGGATATAGCCACAACATATACTTAATGTGTGTGACCACTCATGGTCTTACAGGTACCTGTCTTGACGTTCCATAGTCTCACCGTCTAATCATGACTTCCCGATACGATGAACTCTGAATCACTGGATATAGCCACAGATGATACATAACTAGTGTGACCACTCATGGTCTTACAGGTACCTGTCTTGACGTCCCATAGTCTCACCGTCTTATCATGACTTCCCGATACGATGAACTCTGAATCACTGGATATAGCCACAGATCTAACATAACTAGTGTGACCACTCATGGTCTTACAGGTACCTGTCTTGACGTCCCATAGTCTCAACGTCTTATCTCTACTTCCCGATACGATGAACTCTGAATCACTGGATATAGCCACAACATAAACATAATGTGTGTGACCACTCATGGTCTTACAGGTACCTGTCTTGACGTCCCATAGTCTCAACGTCTTATCTCTACTTCCGATACGATGAACTCTGAATCACTGGATATAGCCACAACATAAACATAATGTGTGTGACCACTCATGGTCTTACAGGTACTTGTCTTGACGTTCCATAGTCTCACCGTCTAATCATGACTTCCCGATACGATGAACTCTGAATCACTGGATATAGCCACAACATAAACATAATGTGTGTGACCACTCATGGTCTTACAGGTACTTGTCTTGACGTTCCATAGTCTCACCGTCTAATCATGACTTCCCGATACGATGAACTCTGAATCACTGGATATAGCAACAACATAAACATAATGTGTGTGACCACTCATGGTCTTACAGGTACCTGTCTTGACGTCCCATGGTCTCACCGTATAATCATAACTTCCCGATACGATGAACTCTGAATCACTGGATATAGCCACAGATGATACATAACTAGTGTGACCACTCATGGTCTTACAGGTACCTGTCTTGACGTCCCATAGTCTCACCGTCTTATCATGACTTCCCGATACGATGAACTCTGAATCACTGGATATAGCCACAGCATATACATAATGTGTGTGACCACTCATGGTCTTACAGGTACCTGTCTTGACGTCCCATAGTCTCACCGTCTTATCTACACTTCCCGATACGATGAACTCTGAATCACTGGATATATTAACAGCATATACATAATGTGTGTGACCACTCATGGTCTTACAGGTACCTGTCTTGACGTCCCATAGTCTCACCGTCTTATCTCTACTTCCCGATACGATGAACTCTGAATCACTGGATATAGCCACAGATGATACATAACTAGTGTGACCACTCATGGTCTTACAGGTACCTGTCTTGACGTCCCATAGTCTCAACGTCTTATCTCTACTTCCCGATACGATGAACTCTGAATCACTGGATATAGCCACAGATCTAACATAACTAGTGTGACCACTCATGGTCTTACAGGTACCTGTCTTGACGTCCCATAGTCTCAACGTCTTATCTCTACTTCCCGATACGATGAACTCTGAATCACTGGATATAGCCACAGATCTAACATAACTAGTGTGACCACTCATGGTCTTACAGGTACCTGTCTTGACGTTCCATAGTCTCACCGTCTTATCATGACTTCCCGATACGATGAACTCTGAATCACTGGATATAGCCACAGCATATACATAATGTGTGTGACCACTCATGGTCTTACAGGTACCTGTCTTGACGTCCCATAGTCTCACCGTCTTATCTACACTTCCCGATACGATGAACTCTGAATCACTGGATATATTAACAGCATATACATAATGTGTGTGACCACTCATGGTCTTACAGGTACCTGTCTTGACGTCCCATAGTCTCACCGTCTTATCATGACTTCCCGATACGATGAACTCTGAATCACTGGATATAGCCACAGATCTAACATAACTAGTGTGACCACTCATGGTCTTACAGTACCTGTCTTGACGTCCCATAGTCTCACCGTCTTATCATGACTTCCCGATACGATGAACTCTGAATCACTGGATATAGCCACAGCATATACATAATGTGTGTGACCACTCATGGTCTTACAGGTACCTGTCTTGACGTCCCATAGTCTCACCGTCTTATCATGACTTCCCGATACGATGAACTCTGAATCACTGGATATAGCAACAGCATATACATAATGTGTGTGACCACTCATGGTCTTACAGGTACCTGTCTTGACGTCCCATAGTCTCACCGTCTTATCATGACTTCCCGATACGATGAACTCTGAATCACTGGATATAGCCACAGATCTAACATAACTAGTGTGACCACTCATGGTCTTACAGGTACCTGTCTTGACGTCCCATAGTCTCACCGTCTTATCATGACTTCCCGATACGATGAACTCTGAATCACTGGATATAGCAACAGCATATACATAATGTGTGTGACCACTCATGGTCTTACAGGTACCTGTCTTGACGTCCCATAGTCTCACCGTCTTATCTCTACTTCCCGATACGATGAACTCTGAATCACTGGATATAGCCACAACATAAACATAATGTGTGTGACCACTCATGGTCTTACAGGTACCTGTCTTGACGTCCCATAGTCTCAACGTCTTATCTCTACTTCCCGATACGATGAACTCTGAATCACTGGATATAGCCACAACATAAACATAATGTGTGTGACCACTCATGGTCTTACAGGTACCTGTCTTGACGTCCCATAGTCTCACCGTATAATCATGACTTCCCGATACGATGAACTCTGAATCACTGGATATAGCCACAGATCTAACATAACTAGTGTGACCACTCATGGTCTTACAGGTACCTGTCTTGACGTCCCATAGTCTCACCGTCTTATCATGACTTCCCGATACGATGAACTCTGAATCACTGGATATAGCAACAGCATATACATAATGTGTGTGACCACTCATGGTCTTACAGGTACCTGTCTTGACGTCCCATAGTCTCACCGTCTTATCATGACTTCCCGATACGATGAACTCTGAATCACTGGATATATTAACAGCATATACATAATGTGTGTGACCACTCATGGTCTTACAGGTACCTGTCTTGACGTCCCATAGTCTCAACGTCTTATCTCTACTTCCCGATACGATGAACTCTGAATCACTGGATATAGCCACAACATAAACATAATGTGTGTGACCACTCATGGTCTTACAGGTACCTGTCTTGACGTCCCATAGTCTCACCGTCTTATCATGACTTCCCGATACGATGAACTCTGAATCACTGGATATAGCCACAGATCTAACATAACTAGTGTGACCACTCATGGTCTTACAGGTACCTGTCTTGACGTCCCATAGTCTCACCGTCTTATCATAACTTCCCGATACGATGAACTCTGAATCACTGGATATAGCCACAGCATATACTTAATTTGTGTGACCACTCATGGTCTTACAGGTACCTGTCTTGACGTCCCATAGTCTCACCGTATAATCATGACTTCCCGATACGATGAACTCTGAATCACTGGATATAGCCACAGATCTAACATAACTAGTGTGACCACTCATGGTCTTACAGGTACCTGTCTTGACGTCCCATAGTCTCACCGTCTTATCATGACTTCCCGATACGATGAACTCTGAATCACTGGATATAGCCACAGCATATACATAATGTGTGTGACCACTCATGGTCTTACAGGTACCTGTCTTGACGTCCCATAGTCTCACCGTCTTATCATGACTTCCCGATACGATGAACTCTGAATCACTGGATATAGCAACAGATGATACATAATGTGTGTGACCACTCATGGTCTTACAGGTACCTGTCTTGACGTCCCATAGTCTCACCGTCTTATCATAACTTCCCGATACGATGAACTCTGAATCACTGGATATAGCCACAGATCTAACATAACTAGTGTGACCACTCATGGTCTTACAGGTACCTGTCTTGACGTCCCATAGTCTCACCGTCTTATCATGACTTCCCGATACGATGAACTCTGAATCACTGGATATAGCAACAGATGATACATAATGTGTGTGACCACTCATGGTCTTACAGGTACCTGTCTTGACGTCCCATAGTCTCACCGTCTTATCATAACTTCCCGATACGATGAACTCTGAATCACTGGATATAGCAACAGATGATACATAATGTGTGTGACCACTCATGGTCTTACAGGTACCTGTCTTGACGTCCCATAGTCTCAACGTCTTATCTCTACTTCCCGATACGATGAACTCTGAATCACTGGATATAGCCACAACATAAACATAATGTGTGTGACCACTCATGGTCTTACAGGTACTTGTCTTGACGTTCCATAGTCTCACCGTCTAATCATGACTTCCCGATACGATGAACTCTGAATCACTGGATATAGCCACAGATCTAACATAACTAGTGTGACCACTCATGGTCTTACAGGTACCTGTCTTGACGT
>CAMPDV010005705.1:0-27069 GCA_946699065.1 Loxodes magnus | reverse complement strand
CACAAAGATTATGTAAATGCTGTGGCTATATCCAGTGATTCAGAGTTCATCGTATCGGGAAGTGTAGATTCAACGGTGAGACTATGGGACGTCAAGACAGGTACCTGTAAGACCATGAGTGGTCACAAAGATTATGTAAATGCTGTGGCTATATCCAGTGATTCAGAGTTCATCGTATCGGGAAGTGATGATAAGACGGTGAGACTATGGGACGTCAAGACAGGTACCTGTAAGACCATGAGTGGTCACAAAGATTATGTAAATGCTGTGGCTATATCCAGTGATTCAGAGTTCATCGTATCGGGAAGTGATGATAAGACGGTGAGACTATGGGACGTCAAGACAGGTACCTGTAAGACCATGAGTGGTCACAAAGATTATGTAAATGCTGTGGCTATATCCAGTGATTCAGAGTTCATCGTATCGGGAAGTGATGATAAGACGGTGAGACTATGGGACGTCAAGACAGGTACCTGTAAGACCATGAGTGGTCACAAAGATTATGTAAATGCTGTGGCTATATCCAGTGATTCAGAGTTCATCGTATCGGGAAGTGATGATAAGACGGTGAGACTATGGGACGTCAAGACAGGTACCTGTAAGACCATGAGTGGTCACAAAGATTATGTATATGCTGTGGCTATATCCAGTGATTCAGAGTTCATCGTATCGGGAAGTGATGATAAGACGGTGAGACTATGGGACGTCAAGACAGGTACCTGTAAGACCATGAGTGGTCACAAAGATTATGTATATGCTGTGGCTATATCCAGTGATTCAGAGTTCATCGTATCGGGAAGTGATGATAAGACGGTGAGACTATGGGACGTCAAGACAGGTACCTGTAAGACCATGAGTGGTCACAAAGATTATGTAAATGCTGTGGCTATATCCAGTGATTCAGAGTTCATCGTATCGGGAAGTGTGTAGATTATACGGTGAGACTATGGGACGTCAAGACAGGTACCTGTAAGACCATGAGTGGTCACAAAGATTATGTAAATGCTGTGGCTATATCCAGTGATTCAGAGTTCATCGTATCGGGAAGTGATGATAAGACGGTGAGACTATGGGACGTCAAGACAGGTACCTGTAAGACCATGAGTGGTCACAAAGATTATGTAAATGCTGTGGCTATATCCAGTGATTCAGAGTTCATCGTATCGGGAAGTGATGATAAGACGGTGAGACTATGGGACGTCAAGACAGGTACCTGTAAGACCATGAGTGGTCACACTAGTTATTTATGATCTGTGGCTATATCCAGTAATTCAGAGTTCATCGTATCGGGAAGTGATGATAAGACGGTGAGACTATGGGACGTCAAGACAGGTACCTGTAAGACCATGAGTGGTCACAAAGATTATGTAAATGCTGTGGCTATATCCAGTGATTCAGAGTTCATCGTATCGGGAAGTGATGATAAGACGGTGAGACTATGGGACGTCAAGACAGGTACCTGTAAGACCATGAGTGGTCACAAAGATTATGTAAATGCTGTGGCTATATCCAGTGATTCAGAGTTCATCGTATCGGGAAGTGATGATAAGACGGTGAGACTATGGGACGTCAAGACAGGTACCTGTAAGACCATGAGTGGTCACAAAGATTATGTAAATGCTGTGGCTATATCCAGTGATTCAGAGTTCATCGTATCGGGAAGTGATGATAAGACGGTGAGACTATGGGACGTCAAGACAGGTACCTGTAAGACCATGAGTGGTCACAAAGATTATGTAAATGCTGTGGCTATATCCAGTGATTCAGAGTTCATCGTATCGGGAAGTGATGATAAGACGGTGAGACTATGGGACGTCAAGACAGGTACCTGTAAGACCATGAGTGGTCACAAAGATTATGTAAATGCTGTGGCTATATCCAGTGATTCAGAGTTCATCGTATCGGGAAGTGATGATAAGACGGTGAGACTATGGGACGTCAAGACAGGTACCTGTAAGACCATGAGTGGTCACAAAGATTATGTAAATGCTGTGGCTATATCCAGTGATACAGAGTTCATCGTATCGGGAAGTTATGATAAGACGGTGAGACTATGGGACGTCAAGACAGGTACCTGTAAGACCATGAGTGGTCACAAAGATTATGTATATGCTGTGGCTATATCCAGTGATTCAGAGTTCATCGTATCGGGAAGTGATGATAAGACGGTGAGACTATGGGACGTCAAGACAGGTACCTGTAAGACCATGAGTGGTCACAAAGATTATGTAAATGCTGTGGCTATATCCAGTGATTCAGAGTTCATCGTATCGGGAAGTGATGATAAGACGGTGAGACTATGGGACGTCAAGACAGGTACCTGTAAGACCATGAGTGGTCACAAAGATTATGTAAATGCTGTGGCTATATCCAGTGATTCAGAGTTCATCGTATCGGGAAGTGATGATAAGACGGTGACACTATGGGACGTCAAGACAGGTACCTGTAAGACCATGAGTGGTCACAAAGATTATGTAAATGCTGTGGCTATATCCAGTGATTCAGAGTTCATCGTATCGGGAAGTGTAGATTCAACGGTGAGACTATGGGACGTCAAGACAGGTACCTGTAAGACCATGAGTGGTCACAAAGATTATGTATATGCTGTGGCTATATCCAGTGATTCAGAGTTCATCGTATCGGGAAGTGATGATAAGACGGTGAGACTATGGGACGTCAAGACAGGTACCTGTAAGACCATGAGTGGTCACACTAGTTATTTATGATCTGTGGCTATATCCAGTAATTCAGAGTTCATCGTATCGGGAAGTGATGATAAGACGGTGAGACTATGGGACGTCAAGACAGGTACCTGTAAGACCATGAGTGGTCACAAAGATTATGTAAATGCTGTGGCTATATCCAGTGATTCAGAGTTCATCGTATCGGGAAGTGATGATAAGACGGTGAGACTATGGGACGTCAAGACAGGTACCTGTAAGACCATGAGTGGTCACAAAGATTATGTAAATGCTGTGGCTATATCCAGTGATTCAGAGTTCATCGTATCGGGAAGTGATGATAAGACGGTGAGACTATGGGACGTCAAGACAGGTACCTGTAAGACCATGAGTGGTCACAAAGATTATGTAAATGCTGTGGCTATATCCAGTGATTCAGAGTTCATCGTATCGGGAAGTGATGATAAGACGGTGAGACTATGGGACGTCAAGACAGGTACCTGTAAGACCATGAGTGGTCACAAAGATTATGTAAATGCTGTGGCTATATCCAGTGATTCAGAGTTCATCGTATCGGGAAGTGATGATAAGACGGTGAGACTATGGGACGTCAAGACAGGTACCTGTAAGACCATGAGTGGTCACAAAGATTATGTAAATGCTGTGGCTATATCCAGTGATTCAGAGTTCATCGTATCGGGAAGTGATGATAAGACGGTGAGACTATGGGACGTCAAGACAGGTACCTGTAAGACCATGAGTGGTCACACTAGTTCTGTATATGCTGTGGCTATATCCAGTGATTCAGAGTTCATCGTATCGGGAAGTGTAGATTATACGGTGAGACTATGGGACGTCAAGACAGGTACCTGTAAGACCATGAGTGGTCACAAAGATTATGTATATGCTGTG
The DNA here is from genome assembly GCA_946699065.1 of Loxodes magnus. Taxonomy (NCBI): domain Eukaryota; phylum Ciliophora; class Karyorelictea; order Loxodida; family Loxodidae; genus Loxodes; species Loxodes magnus. The sequence goes on along the minus strand of CAMPDV010005705.1, from coordinate 23,476 downwards.
GCTATATCCAGTGATTCAGAAATCATCGTATCGGGAAGTAATGATAAGACGGTGAGACTATGGGACGTCAAGACAGGTACCTGTAAGACCATGAGTGGTCACAAAGATTATGTAAATGCTGTGGCTATATCCAGTGATTCAGAGTTCATCGTATCGGGAAGTGATGATAAGACGGTGAGACTATGGGACGTCAAGACAGGTACCTGTAAGACCATGAGTGGTCACAAAGATTATGTATATGCTGTGGCTATATCCAGTGATTCAGAGTTCATCGTATCGGGAAGTGATGATAAGACGGTTAGACTATGGGACGTCAAGACAGGTACCTGTAAGACCATGAGTGGTCACAAAGATTATGTAAATGCTGTGGCTATATCCAGTGATTCAGAGTTCATCGTATCGGGAAGTGATGATAAGACGGTGAGACTATGGGACGTCAAGACAGGTATCTGTAAGACCATGAGTGGTCACAAAGATTATGTAAATGCTGTGGCTATATCCAGTGATTCAGAGTTCATCGTATCGGGAAGTGATGATAAGACGGTGAGACTATGGGACGTCAAGACAGGTACCTGTAAGACCATGAGTGGTCACAAAGATTATGTAAATGCTGTGGCTATATCCAGTGATTCAGAGTTCATCGTATCGGGAAGTGTAGATTCAACGGTGAGACTATGGACGTCAAGACAGGTACCTGTAAGACCATGAGTGGTCACAAAGATTATGTAAATGCTGTGGCTATATCCAGTGATTCAGAGTTCATCGTATCGGGAAGTGATGATAAGACGGTGAGACTATGGGACGTCAAGACAGGTACCTGTAAGACCATGAGTGGTCACAAAGATTATGTAAATGCTGTGGCTATATCCAGTGATTCAGAGTTCATCGTATCGGGAAGTGATGATAAGACGGTGAGACTATGGGACGTCAAGACAGGTACCTGTAAGACCATGAGTGGTCACAAAGATTATGTAAATGCTGTGGCTATATCCAGTGATTCAGAGTTCATCGTATCGGGAAGTGTAGATTCAACGGTGAGACTATGGGACGTCAAGACAGGTACCTGTAAGACCATGAGTGGTCACACTAGTTCTGTATCATCTGTGGCTATATCCAGTGATTCAGAGTTCATCGTATCGGGAAGTGTAGATTATACGGTGAGACTATGGGACGTCAAGACAGGTACCTGTAAGACCATGAGTGGTCACAAAGATTATGTATATGCTGTGGCTATATCCAGTGATTCAGAGTTCATCGTATCGGGAAGTGATGATAAGACGGTGAGACTATGGGACGTCAAGACAGGTACCTGTAAGACCATGAGTGGTCACAAAGATTATGTAAATGCTGTGGCTATATCCAGTGATTCAGAGTTCATCGTATCGGGAAGTGGAGATTATACGGTGAGACTATGGGACGTCAAGACAGGTACCTGTAAGACCATGAGTGGTCACAAAGATTATGTATATGCTGTGGCTATATCCAGTGATTCAGAGTTCATCGTATCGGGAAGTTATGATAAGACGGTGAGACTATGGGACGTCAAGACAGGTACCTGTAAGACCATGAGTGGTCACAAAGATTATGTATATGATGTGGCTATATCCAGTGATTCAGAGTTCATCGTATCGGGAAGTGTAGATTCAACGGTGAGACTATGGGACGTCAAGACAGGTACCTGTAAGACCATGAGTGGTCACAAAGATTATGTAAATGCTGTGGCTATATCCAGTGATTCAGAGTTCATCGTATCGGGAAGTGTAGATTCAACGGTGAGACTATGGGACGTCAAGACAGGTACCTGTAAGACCATGAGTGGTCACAAAGATTATGTAAATGCTGTGGCTATATCCAGTGATTCAGAGTTCATCGTATCGGGAAGTGTAGATTCAACGGTGAGACTATGGGACGTCAAGACAGGTACCTGTAAGACCATGAGTGGTCACAAAGATTATGTATATGCTGTGGCTATATCCAGTGATTCAGAGTTCATCGTATCGGGAAGTGATGATAAGACGGTGAGACTATGGGACGTCAAGACAGGTACCTGTAAGACCATGAGTGGTCACAAAGATTATGTATATGCTGTGGCTATATCCAGTGATTCAGAGTTCATCGTATCGGGAAGTGATGATAAGACGGTGAGACTATGGGACGTCAAGACAGGTACCTGTAAGACCATGAGTGGTCACAAAGATTATGTATATGCTGTGGCTATATCCAGTGATTCAGAGTTCATCGTATCGGGAAGTGATGATAAGACGGTGAGACTATGGGACGTCAAGACAGGTACCTGTAAGACCATGAGTGGTCACAAAGATTATGTATATGCTGTGGCTATATCCAGTGATTCAGAGTTCATCGTATCGGGAAGTGATGATAAGACGGTGAGACTATGGGACGTCAAGACAGGTACCTGTAAGACCATGAGTGGTCACAAAGATTATGTATATGCTGTGGCTATATCCAGTGATTCAGAGTTCATCGTATCGGGAAGTGATGATAAGACGGTGAGACTATGGGACGTCAAGACAGGTACCTGTAAGACCATGAGTGGTCACAAAGATTATGTATATGCTGTGGCTATATCCAGTGATTCAGAGTTCATCGTATCGGGAAGTGATGATAAGACGGTGACACTATGGGACGTCAAGACAGGTACCTGTAAGACCATGAGTGGTCACAAAGATTATGTAAATGCTGTGGCTATATCCAGTGATTCAGAGTTCATCGTATCGGGAAGTGTAGATTCAACGGTGAGACTATGGGACGTCAAGACAGGTACCTGTAAGACCATGAGTGGTCACAAAGATTATGTAAATGCTGTGGCTATATCCAGTGATTCAGAGTTCATCGTATCGGGAAGTGTAGATTCAACGGTGAGACTATGGGACGTCAAGACAGGTACCTGTAAGACCATGAGTGGTCACAAAGATTATGTATATGCTGTGGCTATATCCAGTGATTCAGAGTTCATCGTATCGGGAAGTGATGATAAGACGGTGAGACTATGGGACGTCAAGACAGGTACCTGTAAGACCATGAGTGGTCACAAAGATTATGTAAATGCTGTGGCTATATCCAGTGATTCAGAGTTCATCGTATCGGGAAGTGTAGATTCAACGGTGAGACTATGGGACGTCAAGACAGGTACCTGTAAGACCATGAGTGGTCACAAAGATTATGTATATGCTGTTGGCTATATCCAGTGATTCAGAGTTCATCGTATCGGGAAGTTATGATAAGACGGTGAGACTATGGGACGTCAAGACAGGTACCTGTAAGACCATGAGTGGTCACAAAGATTATGTATATGCTGTGGCTATATCCAGTGATTCAGAGTTCATCGTATCGGGAAGTTATGATAAGACGGTGAGACTATGGGACGTCAAGACAGGTACCTGTAAGACCATGAGTGGTCACAAAGATTATGTATATGCTGTGGCTATATCCAGTGATTCAGAGTTCATCGTATCGGGAAGTGATGATAAGACGGTGAGACTATGGGACGTCAAGACAGGTACCTGTAAGACCATGAGTGGTCACAAAGATTATGTATATGCTGTGGCTATATCCAGTGATTCAGAGTTCATCGTATCGGGAAGTGATGATAAGACGGTGAGACTATGGGACGTCAAGACAGGTACCTGTAAGACCATGAGTGGTCACAAAGATTATGTATATGCTGTGGCTATATCCAGTGATTCAGAGTTCATCGTATCGGGAAGTGATGATAAGACGGTGAGACTATGGGACGTCAAGACAGGTACCTGTAAGACCATGAGTGGTCACACTAGTTATTTATGATCTGTGGCTATATCCAGTGATTCAGAGTTCATCGTATCGGGAAGTGATGATAAGACGGTGAGACTATGGGACGTCAAGACAGGTACCTGTAAGACCATGAGTGGTCACAAAGATTATGTAAATGCTGTGGCTATATCCAGTGATTCAGAGTTCATCGTATCGGGAAGTGATGATAAGACGGTGAGACTATGGGACGTCAAGACAGGTACCTGTAAGACCATGAGTGGTCACAAAGATTATGTAAATGCTGTGGCTATATCCAGTGATTCAGAGTTCATCGTATCGGGAAGTGGAGATTATACGGTGAGACTATGGGACGTCAAGACAGGTACCTGTAAGACCATGAGTGGTCACAAAGATTATGTAAATGCTGTGGCTATATCCAGTGATTCAGAGTTCATCGTATCGGGAAGTGATGATAAGACGGTGAGACTATGGGACGTCAAGACAGGTACCTGTAAGACCATGAGTGGTCACAAAGATTATGTAAATGCTGTGGCTATATCCAGTGATTCAGAGTTCATCGTATCGGGAAGTGTAGATTCAACGGTGAGACTATGGGACGTCAAGGACAGGTACCTGTAAGACCATGAGTGGTCACAAAGATTATGTAAATGCTGTGGCTATATCCAGTGATTCAGAGTTCATCGTATCGGGAAGTGATGATAAGACGGTGAGACTATGGGACGTCAAGACAGGTACCTGTAAGACCATGAGTGGTCACAAAGATTATGTATATGCTGTGGCTATATCCAGTGATTCAGAGTTCATCGTATCGGGAAGTGATGATAAGACGGTGAGACTATGGGACGTCAAGACAGGTACCTGTAAGACCATGAGTGGTCACAAAGATTATGTATATGCTGTGGCTATATCCAGTGATTCAGAGTTCATCGTATCGGGAAGTGATGATAAGACGGTGAGACTATGGGACGTCAAGACAGGTACCTGTAAGACCATGAGTGGTCACAAAGATTATGTAAATGCTGTGGCTATATCCAGTGATTCAGAGTTCATCGTATCGGGAAGTGATGATAAGACGGTGAGACTATGGGACGTCAAGACAGGTACCTGTAAGACCATGAGTGGTCACAAAGATTATGTAAATGCTGTGGCTATATCCAGTGATTCAGAGTTCATCGTATCGGGAAGTGATGATAAGACGGTGAGACTATGGGACGTCAAGACAGGTACCTGTAAGACCATGAGTGGTCACAAAGATTATGTAAATGCTGTGGCTATATCCAGTGATTCAGAGTTCATCGTATCGGGAAGTGATGATAAGACGGTGACACTATGGGACGTCAAGACAGGTACCTGTAAGACCATGAGTGGTCACAAAGATTATGTATATGCTGTGGCTATATCCAGTGATTCAGAGTTCATCGTATCGGGAAGTGATGATAAGACGGTGAGACTATGGGACGTCAAGACAGGTACCTGTAAGACCATGAGTGGTCACAAAGATTATGTATATGCTGTGGCTATATCCAGTGATTCAGAGTTCATCGTATCGGGAAGTGTAGATTATACGGTGAGACTATGGGACGTCAAGACAGGTACCTGTAAGACCATGAGTGGTCACAAAGATTATGTAAATGCTGTGGCTATATCCAGTGATTCCGAGTTCATCGTATCGGGAAGTGATGATAAGACGGTGAGACTATGGGACGTCAAGACAGGTACCTGTAAGACCATGAGTGGTCACAAAGATTATGTAAATGCTGTGGCTATATCCAGTGATTCAGAGTTCATCGTATCGGGAAGTGTAGATTCAACGGTGAGACTATGGGACGTCAAGACAGGTACCTGTAAGACCATGAGTGGTCACAAAGATTATGTAAATGCTGTGGCTATATCCAGTGATTCAGAGTTCATCGTATCGGGAAGTGATGATAAGACGGTGAGACTATGGGACGTCAAGACAGGTACCTGTAAGACCATGAGTGGTCACAAAGATTATGTATATGCTGTGGCTATATCCAGTGATTCAGAGTTCATCGTATCGGGAAGTGATGATAAGACGGTGAGACTATGGGACGTCAAGACAGGTACCTGTAAGACCATGAGTGGTCACAAAGATTATGTATATGCTGTGGCTATATCCAGTGATTCAGAGTTCATCGTATCGGGAAGTGATGATAAGACGGTGAGACTATGGGACGTCAAGACAGGTACCTGTAAGACCATGAGTGGTCACAAAGATTATGTAAATGCTGTGGCTATATCCAGTGATTCAGAGTTCATCGTATCGGGAAGTGATGATAAGACGGTGAGACTATGGGACGTCAAGACAGGTACCTGTAAGACCATGAGTGGTCACAAAGATTATGTAAATGCTGTGGCTATATCCAGTGATTCAGAGTTCATCGTATCGGGAAGTGATGATAAGACGGTGAGACTATGGGACGTCAAGACAGGTACCTGTAAGACCATGAGTGGTCACAAAGATTATGTAAATGCTGTGGCTATATCCAGTGATTCAGAGTTCATCGTATCGGGAAGTGATGATAAGACGGTGAGACTATGGGACGTCAAGACAGGTACCTGTAAGACCATGAGTGGTCACAAAGATTATGTATATGCTGTGGCTATATCCAGTGATTCAGAGTTCATCGTATCGGGAAGTGATGATAAGACGGTGAGACTATGGGACGTCAAGACAGGTACCTGTAAGACCATGAGTGGTCACAAAGATTATGTATCTGCTGTGGCGATATCCAGTGATTCAGAGTTCATCGTATCGGGAAGTTATGATTAGACGGTGAGACTATGGGACGTCAAGACAGGTATCTGTAAGACCATGAGTGGTCACAAAGATTATGTAAATGCTGTGGCTATATCCAGTGATTCAGAGTTCATCGTATCGGGAAGTGTAGATTATACGGTGAGACTATGGGACGTCAAGACAGGTACCTGTAAGACCATGAGTGGTCACAAAGATTATGTAAATGCTGTGGCTATATCCAGTGATTCAGAGTTCATCGTATCGGGAAGTGATGATAAGACGGTGAGACTATGGGACGTCAAGACAGGTACCTGTAAGACCATGAGTGGTCACAAAGATTATGTAAATGCTGTGGCTATATCCAGTGATTCAGAGTTCATCGTATCGGGAAGTGATGATAAGACGGTGAGACTATGGGACGTCAAGACAGGTACCTGTAAGACCATGAGTGGTCACAAAGATTATGTATATGCTGTGGCTATATCCAGTGATTCAGAGTTCATCGTATCGGGAAGTGATGATAAGACGGTGAGACTATGGGACGTCAAGACAGGTACCTGTAAGACCATGAGTGGTCACAAAGATTATGTATATGCTGTGGCTATATCCAGTGATTCAGAGTTCATCGTATCGGGAGTGATGATAAGACGGTGAGACTATGGGACGTCAAGACAGGTACCTGTAAGACCATGAGTGGTCACACTAGTTCTGTATATGCTGTGGCTATATCCAGTGATTCAGAGTTCATCGTATCGGGAAGTGATGATAAGACGGTGAGACTATGGGACGTCAAGACAGGTACCTGTAAGACCATGAGTGGTCACAAAGATTATGTATATGCTGTGGCTATATCCAGTGATTCAGAGTTCATCGTATCGGGAAGTGATGATAAGACGGTGAGACTATGGGACGTCAAGACAGGTACCTGTAAGACCATGAGTGGTCACAAAGATTATGTAAATGCTGTGGCTATATCCAGTGATTCAGAGTTCATCGTATCGGGAAGTGATGATAAGACGGTGAGACTATGGGACGTCAAGACAGGTACCTGTAAGACCATGAGTGGTCACAAAGATTATGTAAATGCTGTGGCTATATCCAGTGATTCAGAGTTCATCGTATCGGGAAGTGTAGATTCAACGGTGAGACTATGGGACGTCAAGACAGGTACCTGTAAGACCATGAGTGGTCACAAAGATTATGTAAATGCTGTGGCTATATCCAGTGATTCAGAGTTCATCGTATCGGGAAGTGGAGATTATACGGTGAGACTATGGGACGTCAAGACAGGTACCTGTAAGACCATGAGTGGTCACACTAGTTATTTATGATCTGTGGCTATATCCAGTAATTCAGAGTTCATCGTATCGGGAAGTGATGATAAGACGGTGACACTATGGGACGTCAAGACAGGTACCTGTAAGACCATGAGTGGTCACAAAGATTATGTAAATGCTGTGGCTATATCCAGTGATTCAGAGTTCATCGTATCGGGAAGTGATGATAAGACGGTGAGACTATGGGACGTCAAGACAGGTACCTGTAAGACCATGAGTGGTCACAAAGATTATGTAAATGCTGTGGCTATATCCAGTGATTCAGAGTTCATCGTATCGGGAAGTGATGATAAGACGGTGAGACTATGGGACGTCAAGACAGGTACCTGTAAGACCATGAGTGGTCACAAAGATTATGTAAATGCTGTGGCTATATCCAGTGATTCAGAGTTCATCGTATCGGGAAGTGGAGATTATACGGTGAGACTATGGGACGTCAAGACAGGTACCTGTAAGACCATGAGTGGTCACAAAGATTATGTAAATGCTGTGGCTATATCCAGTGATTCAGAGTTCATCGTATCGGGAAGTGATGATAAGACGGTGAGACTATGGGACGTCAAGACAGGTACCTGTAAGACCATGAGTGGTCACAAAGATTATGTAAATGCTGTGGCTATATCCAGTGATTCAGAGTTCATCGTATCGGGAAGTGGAGATTATACGGTGAGACTATGGGACGTCAAGACAGGTACCTGTAAGACCATGAGTGGTCACAAAGATTATGTAAATGCTGTGGCTATATCCAGTGATTCAGAGTTCATCGTATCGGGAAGTGATGATAAGACGGTGAGACTATGGGACGTCAAGACAGGTACCTGTAAGACCATGAGTGGTCACAAAGATTATGTAAATGCTGTGGCTATATCCAGTGATTCAGAGTTCATCGTATCGGGAAGTGATGATAAGACGGTGAGACTATGGGGACGTCAAGACAGGTACCTGTAAGACCATGAGTGGTCACAAAGATTATGTAAATGCTGTGGCTATATCCAGTGATACAGAGTTCATCGTATCGGGAAGTGTAGATTCAACGGTGAGACTATGGGACGTCAAGACAGGTACCTGTAAGACCATGAGTGGTCACACTAGTTCTGTATCATCTGTGGCTATATCCAGTGATTCAGAGTTCATCGTATCGGGAAGTGTAGATTCAACGGTGAGACTATGGGACGTCAAGACAGGTACCTGTAAGACCATGAGTGGTCACAAAGATTATGTATATGCTGTGGCTATATCCAGTGATTCAGAGTTCATCGTATCGGGAAGTGATGATAAGACGGTGAGACTATGGGACGTCAAGACAGGTACCTGTAAGACCATGAGTGGTCACAAAGATTATGTATATGCTGTGGCTATATCCAGTGATTCAGAGTTCATCGTATCGGGAAGTGATGATAAGACGGTGAGACTATGGGACGTCAAGACAGGTACCTGTAAGACCATGAGTGGTCACAAAGATTATGTATATGCTGTGGCTATATCCAGTGATTCAGAGTTCATCGTATCGGGAAGTGATGATAAGACGGTGAGACTATGGGACGTCAAGACAGGTACCTGTAAGACCATGAGTGGTCACACTAGTTCTGTATCATCTGTGGCTATATCCAGTGATTCAGAGTTCATCGTATCGGGAAGTGTAGATTCAACGGTGAGACTATGGGACGTCAAGACAGGTACCTGTAAGACCATGAGTGGTCACAAAGATTATGTAAATGCTGTGGCTATATCCAGTGATTCAGAGTTCATCGTATCGGGAAGTGTAGATTCAACGGTGAGACTATGGGACGTCAAGACAGGTACCTGTAAGACCATGAGTGGTCACACTAGTTCTGTATCATCTGTGGCTATATCCAGTGATTCAGAGTTCATCGTATCGGGAAGTGTAGATTATACGGTGAGACTATGGGACGTCAAGACAGGTACCTGTAAGACCATGAGTGGTCACAAAGATTATGTATATGCTGTGGCTATATCCAGTGATTCAGAGTTCATCGTATCGGGAAGTGATGATAAGACGGTGAGACTATGGGACGTCAAGACAGGTACCTGTAAGACCATGAGTGGTCACAAAGATTATGTAAATGCTGTGGCTATATCCAGTGATTCAGAGTTCATCGTATCGGGAAGTGGAGATTATACGGTGAGACTATGGGACGTCAAGACAGGTACCTGTAAGACCATGAGTGGTCACAAAGATTATGTATATGCTGTGGCTATATCCAGTGATTCAGAGTTCATCGTATCGGGAAGTTATGATAAGACGGTGAGACTATGGGACGTCAAGACAGGTACCTGTAAGACCATGAGTGGTCACAAAGATTATGTATATGATGTGGCTATATCCAGTGATTCAGAGTTCATCGTATCGGGAAGTGTAGATTCAACGGTGAGACTATGGGACGTCAAGACAGGTACCTGTAAGACCATGAGTGGTCACAAAGATTATGTAAATGCTGTGGCTATATCCAGTGATTCAGAGTTCATCGTATCGGGAAGTGTAGATTCAACGGTGAGACTATGGGACGTCAAGACAGGTACCTGTAAGACCATGAGTGGTCACAAAGATTATGTAAATGCTGTGGCTATATCCAGTGATTCAGAGTTCATCGTATCGGGAAGTGTAGATTCAACGGTGAGACTATGGGACGTCAAGACAGGTACCTGTAAGACCATGAGTGGTCACAAAGATTATGTATATGCTGTGGCTATATCCAGTGATTCAGAGTTCATCGTATCGGGAAGTGATGATAAGACGGTGAGACTATGGGACGTCAAGACAGGTACCTGTAAGACCATGAGTGGTCACAAAGATTATGTATATGCTGTGGCTATATCCAGTGATTCAGAGTTCATCGTATCGGGAAGTGATGATAAGACGGTGAGACTATGGGACGTCAAGACAGGTACCTGTAAGACCATGAGTGGTCACAAAGATTATGTATATGCTGTGGCTATATCCAGTGATTCAGAGTTCATCGTATCGGGAAGTGATGATAAGACGGTGAGACTATGGGACGTCAAGACAGGTACCTGTAAGACCATGAGTGGTCACAAAGATTATGTATATGCTGTGGCTATATCCAGTGATTCAGAGTTCATCGTATCGGGAAGTGATGATAAGACGGTGAGACTATGGGACGTCAAGACAGGTACCTGTAAGACCATGAGTGGTCACAAAGATTATGTATATGCTGTGGCTATATCCAGTGATTCAGAGTTCATCGTATCGGGAAGTGATGATAAGACGGTGAGACTATGGGACGTCAAGACAGGTACCTGTAAGACCATGAGTGGTCACAAAGATTATGTATATGCTGTGGCTATATCCAGTGATTCAGAGTTCATCGTATCGGGAAGTGATGATAAGACGGTGAGACTATGGGACGTCAAGACAGGTACCTGTAAGACCATGAGTGGTCACAAAGATTATGTATATGCTGTGGCTATATCCAGTGATTCAGAGTTCATCGTATCGGGAAGTGATGATAAGACGGTGAGACTATGGGACGTCAAGACAGGTACCTGTAAGACCATGAGTGGTCACAAAGATTATGTAAATGCTGTGGCTATATCCAGTGATTCAGAGTTCATCGTATCGGGAAGTGATGATAAGACGGTGAGACTATGGGACGTCAAGACAGGTACCTGTAAGACCATGAGTGGTCACACTAGTTATTTATGATCTGTGGCTATATCCAGTGATTCAGAGTTCATCGTATCGGGAAGTTATGATTATACGGTGAGACTATGGAACGTCAAGACAGGTATCTGTAAGACCATGAGTGGTCACACTAGTTTTTTATGATCTGTGGCTATATCCAGTAATTCAGAGTTCATCGTATCGGGAAGTGGAGATTATACGGTGAGACTATGGGACGTCAAGACAGGTACCTGTAAGACCATGAGTGGTCACAAAGATTATGTAAATGCTGTGGCTATATCCAGTGATTCAGAGTTCATCGTATCGGGAAGTGATGATAAGACGGTGAGACTATGGGACGTCAAGACAGGTACCTGTAAGACCATGAGTGGTCACAAAGATTATGTAAATGCTGTGGCTATATCCAGTGATTCAGAGTTCATCGTATCGGGAAGTGATGATAAGACGGTGAGACTATGGGACGTCAAGACAGGTACCTGTAAGACCATGAGTGGTCACAAAGATTATGTATATGCTGTGGCTATATCCAGTGATTCAGAGTTCATCGTATCGGGAAGTGATGATAAGACGGTGAGACTATGGGACGTCAAGACAGGTACCTGTAAGACCATGAGTGGTCACAAAGATTATGTAAATGCTGTGGCTATATCCAGTGATTCAGAGTTCATCGTATCGGGAAGTGATGATAAGACGGTGAGACTATGGGACGTCAAGACAGGTACCTGTAAGACCATGAGTGGTCACAAAGATTATGTATATGCTGTGGCTATATCCAGTGATTCAGAGTTCATCGTATCGGGAAGTTATGATAAGACGGTGAGACTATGGGACGTCAAGACAGGTACCTGTAAGACCATGAGTGGTCACAAAGATTATGTATATGCTGTGGCTATATCCAGTGATTCAGAGTTCATCGTATCGGGAAGTGTAGATTCAACGGTGAGACTATGGGACGTCAAGACAGGTACCTGTAAGACCATGAGTGGTCACAAAGATTATGTATATGCTGTGGCTATATCCAGTGATTCAGAGTTCATCGTATCGGGAAGTGATGATAAGACGGTGAGACTATGGGACGTCAAGACAGGTACCTGTAAGACCATGAGTGGTCACAAAGATTATGTATATGCTGTGGCTATATCCAGTGATTCAGAGTTCATCGTATCGGGAAGTGATGATAAGACGGTGAGACTATGGGACGTCAAGACAGGTACCTGTAAGACCATGAGTGGTCACAAAGATTATGTATATGCTGTGGCTATATCCAGTGATTCAGAGTTCATCGTATCGGGAAGTGATGATAAGACGGTGAGACTATGGGACGTCAAGACAGGTACCTGTAAGACCATGAGTGGTCACAAAGATTATGTATATGCTGTGGCTATATCCAGTGATTCAGAGTTCATCGTATCGGGAAGTGATGATAAGACGGTGAGACTATGGGACGTCAAGACAGGTACCTGTAAGACCATGAGTGGTCACAAAGATTATGTAAATGCTGTGGCTATATCCAGTGATTCAGAGTTCATCGTATCGGGAAGTGTAGATTCAACGGTGAGACTATGGGACGTCAAGACAGGTACCTGTAAGACCATGAGTGGTCACAAAGATTATGTAAATGCTGTGGCTATATCCAGTGATTCAGAGTTCATCGTATCGGGAAGTGATGATAAGACGGTGAGACTATGGGACGTCAAGACAGGTACCTGTAAGACCATGAGTGGTCACAAAGATTATGTATATGCTGTGGCTATATCCAGTGATTCAGAGTTCATCGTATCGGGAAGTGATGATAAGACGGTGAGACTATGGGACGTCAAGACAGGTACCTGTAAGACCATGAGTGGTCACAAAGATTATGTATATGCTGTGGCTATATCCAGTGATTCAGAGTTCATCGTATCGGGAAGTGATGATAAGACGGTGAGACTATGGGACGTCAAGACAGGTACCTGTAAGACCATGAGTGGTCACAAAGATTATGTATATGCTGTGGCTATATCCAGTGATTCAGAGTTCATCGTATCGGGAAGTGATGATAAGACGGTGTGAGACTATGGGACGTCAAGACAGGTACCTGTAAGACCATGAGTGGTCACAAAGATTATGTATATGCTGTGGCTATATCCAGTGATTCAGAGTTCATCGTATCGGGAAGTGATGATAAGACGGTGAGACTATGGGACGTCAAGACAGGTACCTGTAAGACCATGAGTGGTCACAAAGATTATGTATATGCTGTGGCTATATCCAGTGATTCAGAGTTCATCGTATCGGGAAGTGATGATAAGACGGTGAGACTATGGGACGTCAAGACAGGTACCTGTAAGACCATGAGTGGTCACAAAGATTATGTATATGCTGTGGCTATATCCAGTGATTCAGAGTTCATCGTATCGGGAAGTGTAGATTCAACGGTGAGACTATGGGACGTCAAGACAGGTACCTGTAAGACCATGAGTGGTCACACTAGTTATTTATGATCTGTGGCTATATCCAGTAATTCAGAGTTCATCGTATCGGGAAGTGATGATAAGACGGTGACACTATGGGACGTCAAGACAGGTACCTGTAAGACCATGAGTGGTCACAAAGATTATGTAAATGCTGTGGCTATATCCAGTGATTCAGAGTTCATCGTATCGGGAAGTGATGATAAGACGGTGAGACTATGGGACGTCAAGACAGGTACCTGTAAGACCATGAGTGGTCACAAAGATTATGTAAATGCTGTGGCTATATCCAGTGATTCAGAGTTCATCGTATCGGGAAGTGATGATAAGACGGTGAGACTATGGGACGTCAAGACAGGTACCTGTAAGACCATGAGTGGTCACAAAGATTATGTAAATGCTGTGGCTATATCCAGTGATTCAGAGTTCATCGTATCGGGAAGTGGAGATTATACGGTGAGACTATGGGACGTCAAGACAGGTACCTGTAAGACCATGAGTGGTCACAAAGATTATGTAAATGCTGTGGCTATATCCAGTGATTCAGAGTTCATCGTATCGGGAAGTGATGATAAGACGGTGAGACTATGGGACGTCAAGACAGGTACCTGTAAGACCATGAGTGGTCACAAAGATTATGTAAATGCTGTGGCTATATCCAGTGATTCAGAGTTCATCGTATCGGGAAGTGGAGATTATACGGTGAGACTATGGGACGTCAAGACAGGTACCTGTAAGACCATGAGTGGTCACAAAGATTATGTAAATGCTGTGGCTATATCCAGTGATTCAGAGTTCATCGTATCGGGAAGTGATGATAAGACGGTGAGACTATGGGACGTCAAGACAGGTACCTGTAAGACCATGAGTGGTCACAAAGATTATGTAAATGCTGTGGCTATATCCAGTGATTCAGAGTTCATCGTATCGGGAAGTGATGATAAGACGGTGAGACTATGGGACGTCAAGACAGGTACCTGTAAGACCATGAGTGGTCACAAAGATTATGTAAATGCTGTGGCTATATCCAGTGATACAGAGTTCATCGTATCGGGAAGTGTAGATTCAACGGTGAGACTATGGGACGTCAAGACAGGTACCTGTAAGACCATGAGTGGTCACACTAGTTCTGTATCATCTGTGGCTATATCCAGTGATTCAGAGTTCATCGTATCGGGAAGTGTAGATTCAACGGTTGAGACTATGGGACGTCAAGACAGGTACCTGTAAGACCATGAGTGGTCACAAAGATTATGTATATGCTGTGGCTATATCCAGTGATTCAGAGTTCATCGTATCGGGAAGTGATGATAAGACGGTGAGACTATGGGACGTCAAGACAGGTACCTGTAAGACCATGAGTGGTCACAAAGATTATGTATATGCTGTGGCTATATCCAGTGATTCAGAGTTCATCGTATCGGGAAGTGATGATAAGACGGTGAGACTATGGGACGTCAAGACAGGTACCTGTAAGACCATGAGTGGTCACAAAGATTATGTATATGCTGTGGCTATATCCAGTGATTCAGAGTTCATCGTATCGGGAAGTGATGATAAGACGGTGAGACTATGGGACGTCAAGACAGGTACCTGTAAGACCATGAGTGGTCACACTAGTTCTGTATCATCTGTGGCTATATCCAGTGATTCAGAGTTCATCGTATCGGGAAGTGTAGATTCAACGGTGAGACTATGGGACGTCAAGACAGGTACCTGTAAGACCATGAGTGGTCACAAAGATTATGTAAATGCTGTGGCTATATCCAGTGATTCAGAGTTCATCGTATCGGGAAGTGTAGATTCAACGGTGAGACTATGGGACGTCAAGACAGGTACCTGTAAGACCATGAGTGGTCACACTAGTTCTGTATCATCTGTGGCTATATCCAGTGATTCAGAGTTCATCGTATCGGGAAGTGTAGATTATACGGTGAGACTATGGGACGTCAAGACAGGTACCTGTAAGACCATGAGTGGTCACAAAGATTATGTATATGCTGTGGCTATATCCAGTGATTCAGAGTTCATCGTATCGGGAAGTGATGATAAGACGGTGAGACTATGGGACGTCAAGACAGGTACCTGTAAGACCATGAGTGGTCACAAAGATTATGTAAATGCTGTGGCTATATCCAGTGATTCAGAGTTCATCGTATCGGGAAGTGGAGATTATACGGTGAGACTATGGGACGTCAAGACAGGTACCTGTAAGACCATGAGTGGTCACAAAGATTATGTATATGCTGTGGCTATATCCAGTGATTCAGAGTTCATCGTATCGGGAAGTTATGATAAGACGGTGAGACTATGGGACGTCAAGACAGGTACCTGTAAGACCATGAGTGGTCACAAAGATTATGTATATGATGTGGCTATATCCAGTGATTCAGAGTTCATCGTATCGGGAAGTGTAGATTCAACGGTGAGACTATGGGACGTCAAGACAGGTACCTGTAAGACCATGAGTGGTCACAAAGATTATGTAAATGCTGTGGCTATATCCAGTGATTCAGAGTTCATCGTATCGGGAAGTGTAGATTCAACGGTGAGACTATGGGACGTCAAGACAGGTACCTGTAAGACCATGAGTGGTCACAAAGATTATGTAAATGCTGTGGCTATATCCAGTGATTCAGAGTTCATCGTATCGGGAAGTGTAGATTCAACGGTGAGGACTATGGGACGTCAAGACAGGTACCTGTAAGACCATGAGTGGTCACAAAGATTATGTATATGCTGTGGCTATATCCAGTGATTCAGAGTTCATCGTATCGGGAAGTGATGATAAGACGGTGAGACTATGGGACGTCAAGACAGGTACCTGTAAGACCATGAGTGGTCACAAAGATTATGTATATGCTGTGGCTATATCCAGTGATTCAGAGTTCATCGTATCGGGAAGTGATGATAAGACGGTGAGACTATGGGACGTCAAGACAGGTACCTGTAAGACCATGAGTGGTCACAAAGATTATGTATATGCTGTGGCTATATCCAGTGATTCAGAGTTCATCGTATCGGGAAGTGATGATAAGACGGTGAGACTATGGGACGTCAAGACAGGTACCTGTAAGACCATGAGTGGTCACAAAGATTATGTATATGCTGTGGCTATATCCAGTGATTCAGAGTTCATCGTATCGGGAAGTGATGATAAGACGGTGAGACTATGGGACGTCAAGACAGGTACCTGTAAGACCATGAGTGGTCACAAAGATTATGTATATGCTGTGGCTATATCCAGTGATTCAGAGTTCATCGTATCGGGAAGTGATGATAAGACGGTGAGACTATGGGACGTCAAGACAGGTACCTGTAAGACCATGAGTGGTCACAAAGATTATGTATATGCTGTGGCTATATCCAGTGATTCAGAGTTCATCGTATCGGGAAGTGATGATAAGACGGTGAGACTATGGGACGTCAAGACAGGTACCTGTAAGACCATGAGTGGTCACAAAGATTATGTATATGCTGTGGCTATATCCAGTGATTCAGAGTTCATCGTATCGGGAAGTGATGATAAGACGGTGAGACTATGGGACGTCAAGACAGGTACCTGTAAGACCATGAGTGGTCACAAAGATTATGTAAATGCTGTGGCTATATCCAGTGATTCAGAGTTCATCGTATCGGGAAGTGATGATAAGACGGTGAGACTATGGGACGTCAAGACAGGTACCTGTAAGACCATGAGTGGTCACACTAGTTATTTATGATCTGTGGCTATATCCAGTGATTCAGAGTTCATCGTATCGGGAAGTTATGATTATACGGTGAGACTATGGAACGTCAAGACAGGTATCTGTAAGACCATGAGTGGTCACACTAGTTTTTTATGATCTGTGGCTATATCCAGTAATTCAGAGTTCATCGTATCGGGAAGTGGAGATTATACGGTGAGACTATGGGACGTCAAGACAGGTACCTGTAAGACCATGAGTGGTCACAAAGATTATGTAAATGCTGTGGCTATATCCAGTGATTCAGAGTTCATCGTATCGGGAAGTGATGATAAGACGGTGAGACTATGGGACGTCAAGACAGGTACCTGTAAGACCATGAGTGGTCACAAAGATTATGTAAATGCTGTGGCTATATCCAGTGATTCAGAGTTCATCGTATCGGGAAGTGATGATAAGACGGTGAGACTATGGGACGTCAAGACAGGTACCTGTAAGACCATGAGTGGTCACAAAGATTATGTATATGCTGTGGCTATATCCAGTGATTCAGAGTTCATCGTATCGGGAAGTGATGATAAGACGGTGAGACTATGGGACGTCAAGACAGGTACCTGTAAGACCATGAGTGGTCACAAAGATTATGTAAATGCTGTGGCTATATCCAGTGATTCAGAGTTCATCGTATCGGGAAGTGATGATAAGACGGTGAGACTATGGGACGTCAAGACAGGTACCTGTAAGACCATGAGTGGTCACAAAGATTATGTATATGCTGTGGCTATATCCAGTGATTCAGAGTTCATCGTATCGGGAAGTTATGATAAGACGGTGAGACTATGGGACGTCAAGACAGGTACCTGTAAGACCATGAGTGGTCACAAAGATTATGTATATGCTGTGGCTATATCCAGTGATTCAGAGTTCATCGTATCGGGAAGTGTAGATTCAACGGTGAGACTATGGGACGTCAAGACAGGTACCTGTAAGACCATGAGTGGTCACAAAGATTATGTATATGCTGTGGCTATATCCAGTGATTCAGAGTTCATCGTATCGGGAAGTGATGATAAGACGGTGAGACTATGGGACGTCAAGACAGGTACCTGTAAGACCATGAGTGGTCACAAAGATTATGTATATGCTGTGGCTATATCCAGTGATTCAGAGTTCATCGTATCGGGAAGTGATGATAAGACGGTGAGACTATGGGACGTCAAGACAGGTA
The DNA here is from genome assembly GCA_946699065.1 of Loxodes magnus. Taxonomy (NCBI): domain Eukaryota; phylum Ciliophora; class Karyorelictea; order Loxodida; family Loxodidae; genus Loxodes; species Loxodes magnus. The sequence continues at coordinate 4,573 of CAMPDV010005705.1, read as the reverse complement.
CCTGTAAGACCATGAGTGGTCACAAAGATTATGTATATGCTGTGGCTATATCCAGTGATTCAGAGTTCATCGTATCGGGAAGTGATGATAAGACGGTGAGACTATGGGACGTCAAGACAGGTACCTGTAAGACCATGAGTGGGTCACAAAGATTATGTATATGCTGTGGCTATATCCAGTGATTCAGAGTTCATCGTATCGGGAAGTGATGATAAGACGGTGAGACTATGGGACGTCAAGACAGGTACCTGTAAGACCATGAGTGGTCACAAAGATTATGTAAATGCTGTGGCTATATCCAGTGATTCAGAGTTCATCGTATCGGGAAGTGATGATAAGACGGTGAGACTATGGGACGTCAAGACAGGTACCTGTAAGACCATGAGTGGTCACAAAGATTATGTAAATGCTGTGGCTATATCCAGTGATTCAGAGTTCATCGTATCGGGAAGTGATGATAAGACGGTGAGACTATGGGACGTCAAGACAGGTACCTGTAAGACCATGAGTGGTCACAAAGATTATGTATATGCTGTGGCTATATCCAGTGATTCAGAGTTCATCGTATCGGGAAGTGATGATAAGACGGTGAGACTATGGGACGTCAAGACAGGTACCTGTAAGACCATGAGTGGTCACAAAGATTATGTATATGCTGTGGCTATATCCAGTGATTCAGAGTTCATCGTATCGGGAAGTGATGATAAGACGGTGAGACTATGGGACGTCAAGACAGGTACCTGTAAGACCATGAGTGGTCACAAAGATTATGTATATGCTGTGGCTATATCCAGTGATTCAGAGTTCATCGTATCGGGAAGTGATGATAAGACGGTGAGACTATGGGACGTCAAGACAGGTACCTGTAAGACCATGAGTGGTCACAAAGATTATGTATATGCTGTGGCTATATCCAGTGATTCAGAGTTCATCGTATCGGGAAGTGATGATAAGACGGTGAGACTATGGGACGTCAAGACAGGTACCTGTAAGACCATGAGTGGTCACAAAGATTATGTATATGCTGTGGCTATATCCAGTGATTCAGAGTTCATCGTATCGGGAAGTGATGATAAGACGGTGAGACTATGGGACGTCAAGACAGGTACCTGTAAGACCATGAGTGGTCACAAAGATTATGTATATGCTGTGGCTATATCCAGTGATTCAGAGTTCATCGTATCGGGAAGTGTAGATTCAACGGTGAGACTATGGGACGTCAAGACAGGTACCTGTAAGACCATGAGTGGTCACAAAGATTATGTAAATGCTGTGGCTATATCCAGTGATTCAGAGTTCATCGTATCGGGAAGTGATGATAAGACGGTGAGACTATGGGACGTCAAGACAGGTACCTGTAAGACCATGAGTGGTCACAAAGATTATGTATATGCTGTGGCTATATCCAGTGATTCAGAGTTCATCGTATCGGGAAGTGATGATAAGACGGTGAGACTATGGGACGTCAAGACAGGTACCTGTAAGACCATGAGTGGTCACAAAGATTATGTATATGCTGTGGCTATATCCAGTGATTCAGAGTTCATCGTATCGGGAAGTGATGATAAGACGGTGAGACTATGGGACGTCAAGACAGGTACCTGTAAGACCATGAGTGGTCACAAAGATTATGTAAATGCTGTGGCTATATCCAGTGATTCAGAGTTCATCGTATCGGGAAGTGATGATAAGACGGTGAGACTATGGGACGTCAAGACAGGTACCTGTAAGACCATGAGTGGTCACAAAGATTATGTATATGCTGTGGCTATATCCAGTGATTCAGAGTTCATCGTATCGGGAAGTGATGATAAGACGGTGAGACTATGGGACGTCAAGACAGGTACCTGTAAGACCATGAGTGGTCACAAAGATTATGTATATGCTGTGGCGATATCCAGTGATTCAGAGTTTATCGTATCGGGAAGTTATGATTATACGGTGAGACTATGGGACGTCAAGACAGGTACCTGTAAGACCATGAGTGGTCACAAAGATTATGTAAATGCTGTGGCTATATCCAGTGATTCAGAGTTCATCGTATCGGGAAGTGGAGATTATACGGTGAGACTATGGGACGTCAAGACAGGTACCTGTAAGACCATGAGTGGTCACAAAGATTATGTATATGCTGTGGCTATATCCAGTGATTCAGAGTTCATCGTATCGGGAAGTGATGATAAGACGGTGAGACTATGGGACGTCAAGACAGGTACCTGTAAGACCATGAGTGGTCACAAAGATTATGTAAATGCTGTGGCTATATCCAGTGATTCAGAGTTCATCGTATCGGGAAGTGGAGATTATACGGTGAGACTATGGGACGTCAAGACAGGTACCTGTAAGACCATGAGTGGTCACAAAGATTATGTAAATGCTGTGGCTATATCCAGTGATTCAGAGTTCATCGTATCGGGAAGTGATGATAAGACGGTGAGACTATGGGACGTCAAGACAGGTACCTGTAAGACCATGAGTGGTCACAAAGATTATGTAAATGCTGTGGCTATATCCAGTGATTCAGAGTTCATCGTATCGGGAAGTGGAGATTATACGGTGAGACTATGGGACGTCAAGACAGGTACCTGTAAGACCATGAGTGGTCACAAAGATTATGTATATGCTGTGGCTATATCCAGTGATTCAGAGTTCATCGTATCGGGAAGTGATGATAAGACGGTGAGACTATGGGACGTCAAGACAGGTACCTGTAAGACCATGAGTGGTCACAAAGATTATGTAAATGCTGTGGCTATATCCAGTGATTCAGAGTTCATCGTATCGGGAAGTGATGATAAGACGGTGAGACTATGGGACGTCAAGACAGGTACCTGTAAGACCATGAGTGGTCACAAAGATTATGTAAATGCTGTGGCTATATCCAGTGATTCAGAGTTCATCGTATCGGGAAGTGATGATAAGACGGTGAGACTATGGGACGTCAAGACAGGTACCTGTAAGACCATGAGTGGTCACAAAGATTATGTAAATGCTGTGGCTATATCCAGTGATTCAGAGTTCATCGTATCGGGAAGTGATGATAAGACGGTGAGACTATGGGACGTCAAGACAGGTACCTGTAAGACCATGAGTGGTCACAAAGATTATGTAAATGCTGTGGCTATATCCAGTGATTCAGAGTTCATCGTATCGGGAAGTGATGATAAGACGGTGAGACTATGGGACGTCAAGACAGGTACCTGTAAGACCATGAGTGGTCACAAAGATTATGTAAATGCTGTGGCTATATCCAGTGATTCAGAGTTCATCGTATCGGGAAGTGATGATAAGACGGTGAGACTATGGGACGTCAAGACAGGTACCTGTAAGACCATGAGTGGTCACAAAGATTATGTAAATGCTGTGGCTATATCCAGTGATTCAGAGTTCATCGTATCGGGAAGTGGAGATTATACGGTGAGACTATGGGACGTCAAGACAGGTACCTGTAAGACCATGAGTGGTCACAAAGATTATGTATATGCTGTGGCTATATCCAGTGATTCAGAGTTCATCGTATCGGGAAGTGATGATAAGACGGTGAGACTATGGGACGTCAAGACAGGTACCTGTAAGACCATGAGTGGTCACAAAGATTATGTAAATGCTGTGGCTATATCCAGTGATTCAGAGTTCATCGTATCGGGAAGTGGAGATTATACGGTGAGACTATGGGACGTCAAGACAGGTACCTGTAAGACCATGAGTGGTCACAAAGATTATGTATATGCTGTGGCTATATCCAGTGATTCAGAGTTCATCGTATCGGGAAGTGATGATAAGACGGTGAGACTATGGGACGTCAAGACAGGTACCTGTAAGACCATGAGTGGTCACAAAGATTATGTATATGCTGTGGCTATATCCAGTGATTCAGAGTTCATCGTATCGGGAAGTGATGATAAGACGGTGAGACTATGGGACGTCAAGACAGGTACCTGTAAGACCATGAGTGGTCACAAAGATTATGTATATGCTGTGGCTATATCCAGTGATTCAGAGTTCATCGTATCGGGAAGTGTAGATTCAACGGTGAGACTATGGGACGTCAAGACAGGTACCTGTAAGACCATGAGTGGTCACAAAGATTATGTAAATGCTGTGGCTATATCCAGTGATTCAGAGTTCATCGTATCGGGAAGTGGAGATTATACGGTGAGACTATGGGACGTCAAGACAGGTACCTGTAAGACCATGAGAGGTCACACTAGTTCTGTATCATCTGTGGCTATATCCAGTGATTCAGAGTTCATCGTATCGGGAAGTGTAGATTCAACGGTGAGACTATGGGACGTCAAGACAGGTACCTGTAAGACCATGAGTGGTCACAAAGATTATGTAAATGCTGTGGCTATATCCAGTGATTCAGAGTTCATCGTATCGGGAAGTGTAGATTCAACGGTGAGACTATGGGACGTCAAGACAGGTACCTGTAAGACCATGAGTGGTCACAAAGATTATGTATATGCTGTGGCTATATCCAGTGATTCAGAGTTCATCGTATCGGGAAGTGATGATAAGACGGTGAGACTATGGGACGTCAAGACAGGTACCTGTAAGACCATGAGTGGTC
>CAMPDV010005704.1:0-24095 GCA_946699065.1 Loxodes magnus | reverse complement strand
GAAAAGAAGAAAGAATTTCAGTATTATGAATTAGTCAAACTTAGAGATAAAAAGAAGTAATAAGAATATGAAAAGTTAGAAAATAAAGTAAGAAAAGAAGAAAGAATTTCAGTATTATGAATTAGTAAAACTTAGAGATAAAAAGAAGTAATAAGAATATGAAAAGTTAGAAAATAAAGTAAGAAAAGAAGAAAGAATTTCAGTATTAATGAATTAGTAAAACTTAGAGATAAAAAGAAGATATAAGAATATGAAAAGTTAGAAAATAAAGTAAGAAAAGAAGAAAGAATTTCAGTATTATGAATTAGTCAAACTTAGAGATAAAAAGAAGATATAAGAATATGAAAGTGAGAAAATAAAGTAAGAAAAGAAGAAAGAATTTCAGTATTAATGAATTAGTCAAACTTAGAGATAAAAAGAAGATATAAGAATATGAAAGTGAGAAAATAAAGTAAGAAAAGAAGAAAGAGATTAAGCTTTATGAATTAGTAAAACTTAGAGATAAAAAGAAGTAATAAGAATATGAAAAGTGAGGAAGTAAAGTAAGAAAAGAAGAAAGAGATTAAGCTTTATGAATTAGTAAAACTTAGAGATAAAAAGAAGTAATAAGAATATGAAAAGTGAGAAAATATAGTAAGAAAAGAAGAAAGAATTTCAGTATTAATGAATTAGTCAAACTTAGAGATAAAAAGAAGATATAAGAATATGAAAGTGAGAAAATAAAGTAAGAAAAGAAGAAAGAATTTCAGTATTATGAATTAGTAAAACTTAGAGATAAAAAGAAGTAATAAGAATATGAAAAGTGAGAAAATAAAGTAAGAAAAGAAGAAAGAATTTCAGTATTATGAATTAGTAAAACTTAAAGATAAAAAGAAGTAATAAGAATATGAAAAGTGAGGAAATAAAGTAAGAAAAGAAAAAAGAATTTCAGTATTAATGAATTAGTCAAACTTAGAGATAAAAAGAAGTAATAAGAATATGAAAAGTGAGAAAATAAAGTAAGAAAAGAAGAAAGAATTTCAGTATTAATGAATTAGTCAAACTTAGAGATAAAAAGAGGTAATAAGAATATGAAAAGTGAGAAAATAAAGTAAGAAAAGAAGAAAGAATTTCAGTATTAATGAATTAGTCAAACTTAGAGATAAAAAGAAGATATAAGAATATGAAAGTGAGGAAGTAAAGTAAGAAAAGAAGAAAGAGATTAAGCTTTATGAATTAATAAAACTTAGAGATAAAAAGAAGTAATAAGAATATGAAAAGTGAGAAAATAAAGTAAGAAAAGAAGAAAGAATTTCATTATTAATGAATTAGTAAAACTTAGAGATAAAAAGAAGATATAAGAATATGAAAGTGAGAAAATAAAGTAAGAAAAGAAGAAAGAATTTCAGTATTATGAATTAGTCAAACTTAGAGATAAAAAGAAGATATAAGAATATGAAAGTGAGAAAATATAGTAAGAAAAGAAGAAAGAATTTCAGTATTAATGAATTAGTCAAACTTAGAGATAAAAAGAAGATATAAGAATATGAAAGTGAGGAAGTAAAGTAAGAAAAGAAGAAAGAATTTTGCTTTAAGAATTAGTAAAACTTAGAGATAAAAAGAAGTAATAAGAATGTGAAAAGTGAGAAAATAAAGTAAGAAAAGAAGAAAGAATTTCAGTATTATGAATTAGTAAAACTTAGAGATAAAAAGAAGTAATAAGAATATGAAAAGTGAGAAAATAAAGTAAGAAAAGAAGAATGAATTTCAGTATTATGAATTAGTCAAACTTAGAGATAAAAAGAAGATATAAGAATATGAAAGTGAGAAAATATAGTAAGAAAAGAAGAAAGAATTTAAGCTTTATGAATTAATAAAACTTAGAGATAAAAAGAAGATATAAGAATATGAAAAGTGAGAAAATAAAGTAAGAAAAGAAGAAAGAATTTCAGTATTATGAATTAGTAAAACTTAAAGATAAAAAGAAGTAATAAGAATATGAAAGTGAGAAAATAAAGTAAGAAAAGAAGAAAGAATTTTGCTTTATGAATTAGTCAAACTTAGAGATAAAAAGAAGATATAAGAATATGAAAGTGAGAAAATAAAGTAAGAAAAGAAGAAAGAGATTAAGCTTTATGAATTAGTAAAACTTAGAGATAAAAAGAAGATATAAGAATATGAAAAGTGAGAAAATAAAGTAAGAAAAGAAGAAAGAATTTCAGTATTAATGAATTAGTCAAACTTAGAGATAAAAAGAAGTAATAAGAATATGAAAAGTGAGAAAATAAAGTAAGAAAAGAAGAAAGAGATTAAGCTTTATGAATTAGTAAAACTTAGAGATAAAAAGAAGTAATAAGATTATGAAAAGTGAGAAAATAAAGTAAGAAAAGAAGAAAGAGATTAAGCTTTATGAATTAGTAAAACTTAGAGATAAAAAGAAGTAATAAGAATATGAAAAGTGAGAAAATAAAGTAAGAAAAGAAGAAAGAATTTTAGTATTATGAATTAGTAAAACTTAGAGATAAAAAGAAGTAATAAGAATATGAAAAGTGAGAAAATAAAGTAAGAAAAGAAGAAAGAATTTCAGTATTAATGAATTAGTCAAACTTAGAGATAAAAAGAAGATATAAGAATATGAAAGTGAGGAAGTAAAGTAAGAAAAGAAGAAAGAGATTAAGCTTTATGAATTAGTAAAACTTAGAGATAAAAAGAAGTAATAAGAATATGAAAAGTGAGGAAGAAAAGTAAGAAAAGAAGAAAGAATTTTAGTATTATGAATTAGTAAAACTTAGAGATAAAAAGAAGTAATAAGAATATGAAAAGTGAGAAAATAAAGTAAGAAAAGAAGAAAGAATTTCAGTATTATGAATTAGTCAAACTTAGAGATAAAAAGAAGTAATAAGAATGTGAAAGTGAGAAAATAAAGTAAGAAAAGAAGAAAGAGATTAAGCTTTATGAATTAGTAAAACTTAGAGATAAAAAGAAGTAATAAGAATGTGAAAAGTGAGAAAATAAAGTAAGAAAAGAAAAAAGAATTTCAGTATTATGAATTAGTCAAACTTAGAGATAAAAAGAAGTAATAAGAATATGAAAAGTGAGAAAATAAAGTAAGAAAAGAAGAAAGAATTTAAGCTTTATGAATTAGTCAAACTTAGAGATAAAAAGAAGATATAAGAATATGAAAGTGAGAAAATAAAGTAAGAAAAGAAGAAAGAGATTAAGCTTTATGAATTAGTAAAACTTAGAGATAAAAAGAAGATATAAGAATATGAAAGTGAGAAAATAAAGTAAGAAAAGAAGAAAGAATTTCAGTATTAATGAATTAGTCAAACTTAGAGATAAAAAGAAGATATAAGAATATGAAAGTGAGAAAATAAAGTAAGAAAAGAAGAAAGAGATTAAGCTTTATGAATTAGTAAAACTTAGAGATAAAAAGAAGTAATAAGAATATGAAAAGTGAGAAAATAAAGTAAGAAAAGAAGAAAGAATTTCAGTATTATGAATTAGTAAAACTTAGAGATAAAAAGAAGTAATAAGAATATGAAAAGTGAGAAAATAAAGTAAGAAAAGAAGAAAGAATTTCAGTATTAATGAATTAGTCAAACTTAGAGATAAAAAGAGGTAATAAGAATATGAAAGTGAGAAAATAAAGTAAGAAAAGAAGAAAGAGATTAAGCTTTATGAATTAGTAAAACTTAGAGATAAAAAGAAGTAATAAGAATATGAAAAGTGAGAAAATAAAGTAAGAAAAGAAGAAAGAATTTCAGTATTAATGAATTAGTCAAACTTAGAGATAAAAAGAAGATATAAGAATATGAAAGTGAGAAAATATAGTAAGAAAAGAAGAAAGAGATTAAGCTTTTTGAATTAGTAAAACTTAGAGATAAAAAGAAGTAATAAGAATATGAAAGTGAGAAAATAAAGTAAGAAAAGAAGAAAGAATTTAAGCTTTATGAATTAATAAAACTTAGAGATAAAAAGAAGTAATAAGAATGTGAAAAGTGAGAAAATAAAGTAAGAAAAGAAGAAAGAATTTTGCTTTATGAATTAGTAAAACTTTAAGATAAAAAGTAGATATAAGAATATGAAAGTGAGAAAATAAAGTAAGAAAAGAAGAAAGAATTTCAGTATTATGAATTAGTCAAACTTAGAGATAAAAAGAGGTAATAAGAATATGAAAGTGAGAAAATAAAGTAAGAAAAGAAGAAAGAGATTAAGCTTTATGAATTAGTAAAACTTAGAGATAAAAAGAAGTAATAAGAATATGAAAAGTGAGAAAATAAAGTAAGAAAAGAAGAATGAATTTCAGTATTATGAATTAGTCAAACTTAGAGATAAAAAGAAGATATAAGAATATGAAAGTGAGAAAATATAGTAAGAAAAGAAGAAAGAGATTAAGCTTTATGAATTAGTAAAACTTAGAGATAAAAAGAAGTAATAAGAATATGAAAGTGAGAAAATAAAGTAAGAAAAGAAGAAAGAATTTAAGCTTTATGAATTAATAAAACTTAGAGATAAAAAGAAGTAATAAGAATGTGAAAAGTGAGAAAATAAAGTAAGAAAAGAAGAAAGAATTTTGCTTTATGAATTAGTAAAACTTTAAGATAAAAAGTAGATATAAGAATATGAAAAGTGAGGAAGAAAAGTAAGAAAAGAAGAAAGAATTTCAGTATTATGAATTAGTAAAACTTAGAGATAAAAAAAGTAATAAGAATATGAAAAGTGAGAAAATAAAGTAAGAAAAGAAGAAAGAATTTAAGCTTTATGAATTAGTCAAACTTAGAGATAAAAAGAAGATATAAGAATATGAAAGTGAGGAAGTAAAGTAAGAAAAGAAGAAAGAGATTAAGCTTTAAGAATTAGTAAAACTTAGAGATAAAAAGAAGATATAAGAATATGGAAGTGAGAAAATAAAGTAAGAAAAGAAGAAAGAGATTAAGCTTTATGAATTAATAAAACTTAGAGATAAAAAGAAGTAATAAGAATATGAAAAGTGAGAAAATAAAGTAAGAAAAGAAGAAAGAATTTAAGCTTTATGAATTAGTCAAACTTAGAGATAAAAAGAAGTAATAAGAATATGAAAAGTGAGAAAATAAAGTAAGAAAAGAAGAAAGAATTTCAGTATTAATGAATTAGTAAAACTTAGAGATAAAAAGAAGATATAAGAATATGAAAGTGAGAAAATAAAGTAAGAAAAGAAGAAAGAATTTAAGCTTTATGAATTAATAAAACTTAGAGATAAAAAGAAGTAATAAGAATATGAAAAGTGAGAAAATAAAGTAAGAAAAGAAGAAAGAATTTAAGCTTTATGAATTAATAAAACTTAGAGATAAAAAGAAGTAATAAGAATATGAAAAGTGAGAAAATAAAGTAAGAAAAGAAGAAAGAATTTCAGTATTAATGAATTAGTAAAACTTAGAGATAAAAAGAAGTAATAAGAATATGAAAGTGAGAAAATAAAGTAAGAAAAGAAGAAAGAGATTAAGCTTTATGAATTAGTAAAACTTAGAGATAAAAAGAAGTAATAAGAATATGAAAAGTGAGAAAATAAAGTAAGAAAAGAAGAAAGAATTTCAGTATTAATGAATTAGTCAAACTTAGAGATAACAAGAAGTAATAAGAATATGAAAAGTGAGAAAATAAAGTAAGAAAAGAAGAAAGAATTTTGCTTTAAGAATTAGTAAAACTTAGAGATAAAAAGAAGTAATAAGAATATGAAAGTGAGAAAATAAAGTAAGAAAAGAAGAAAGAATTTCAGTATTAATGAATTAGTCAAACTTAGAGATAAAAAGAGGTAATAAGAATATGAAAAGTGAGAAAATAAAGTAAGAAAAGAAGAAAGAATTTCAGTATTAATGAATTAGTCAAACTTAGAGATAAAAAGAAGATATAAGAATATGAAAGTGAGGAAGTAAAGTAAGAAAAGAAGAAAGAGATTAAGCTTTATGAATTAATAAAACTTAGAGATAAAAAGAAGTAATAAGAATATGAAAAGTGAGAAAATAAAGTAAGAAAAGAAGAAAGAATTTCATTATTAATGAATTAGTAAAACTTAGAGATAAAAAGAAGATATAAGAATATGAAAGTGAGAAAATAAAGTAAGAAAAGAAGAAAGAGATTAAGCTTTATGAATTAGTAAAACTTAGAGATAAAAAGAAGATATAAGAATATGAAAGTGAGAAAATAAAGTAAGAAAAGAAGAAAGAATTTCAGTATTAATGAATTAGTCAAACTTAGAGATAAAAAGAAGTAATAAGAATATGAAAAGTGAGAAAATAAAGTAAGAAAAGAAGAAAGAATTTCAGTATTAATGAATTAGTCAAACTTAGAGATAAAAAGAGGTAATAAGAATATGAAAAGTGAGAAAATAAAGTAAGAAAAGAAGAAAGAATTTCAGTATTAATGAATTAGTAAAACTTAGAGATAAAAAGAAGATATAAGAATATGAAAGTGAGGAAGTAAAGTAAGAAAAGAAGAAAGAGATTAAGCTTTATGAATTAGTAAAACTTAGAGATAAAAAGAAGATATAAGAATATGAAAGTGAGAAAATAAAGTAAGAAAAGAAGAATGAATTTCAGTATTATGAATTAGTAAAACTTAGAGATAAAAAGAAGTAATAAGAATATGAAAGTGAGAAAATAAAGTAAGAAAAGAAGAAAGAATTTCAGTATTAATGAATTAGTCAAACTTAGAGATAAAAAGAAGATATAAGAATATGAAAGTGAGAAAATAAAGTAAGAAAAGAAGAAAGAATTTTGCTTTATGAATTAGTCAAACTTAGAGATAAAAAGAAGATATAAGAATATGAAAGTGAGAAAATAAAGTAAGAAAAGAAGAAAGAGATTAAGCTTTATGAATTAGTAAAACTTAGAGATAAAAAGAAGATATAAGAATATGAAAGTGAGAAAATAAAGTAAGAAAAGAAGAAAGAATTTCAGTATTAATGAATTAGTCAAACTTAGAGATAAAAAGAAGTAATAAGAATATGAAAGTGAGAAAATAAAGTAAGAAAAGAAGAAAGAATTTCAGTATTAATGAATTAGTCAAACTTAGAGATAAAAAGAAGATATAAGAATATGAAAGTGAGAAAATAAAGTAAGAAAAGAAGAAAGAATTTTGCTTTATGAATTAGTCAAACTTAGAGATAAAAAGAAGATATAAGAATATGAAAGTGAGAAAATATAGTAAGAAAAGAAGAAAGAATTTCAGTATTATGAATTAGTAAAACTTAGAGATAAAAAGAAGTAATAAGAATGTGAAAAGTGAGGAAGAAAAGTAAGAAAAGAAGAAAGAATTTTGCTTTATGAATTAGTAAAACTTTAAGATAAAAAGTAGATATAAGAATATGAAAAGTGAGGAAGAAAAGTAAGAAAAGAAGAAAGAATTTCAGTATTATGAATTAGTCAAACTTAGAGATAAAAAGAGGTAATAAGAATATGAAAGTGAGAAAATAAAGTAAGAAAAGAAGAAAGAATTTAAGCTTTATGAATTAATAAAACTTAGAGATAAAAAGAAGTAATAAGAATGTGAAAAGTGAGAAAATAAAGTAAGAAAAGAAGAAAGAATTTTGCTTTATGAATTAGTAAAACTTTAAGATAAAAAGTAGATATAAGAATATGAAAAGTGAGGAAGAAAAGTAAGAAAAGAAGAAAGAATTTCAGTATTATGAATTAGTCAAACTTAGAGATAAAAAGAGGTAATAAGAATATGAAAGTGAGAAAATAAAGTAAGAAAAGAAGAAAGAGATTAAGCTTTATGAATTAGTAAAACTTAGAGATAAAAAGAAGTAATAAGAATATGAAAAGTGAGAAAATAAAGTAAGAAAAGAAGAATGAATTTCAGTATTATGAATTAGTCAAACTTAGAGATAAAAAGAAGATATAAGAATATGAAAGTGAGAAAATATAGTAAGAAAAGAAGAAAGAGATTAAGCTTTATGAATTAGTAAAACTTAGAAATAAAAAGAAGTAATAAGAATATGAAAGTGAGAAAATAAAGTAAGAAAAGAAGAAAGAATTTCAGTATTAATGAATTAGTAAAACTTAGAGATAAAAAGAAGATATAAGAATATGAAAGTGAGAAAATAAAGTAAGAAAAGAAGAAAGAGATTAAGCTTTATGAATTAGTAAAACTTAAAGATAAAAAGAAGTAATAAGAATGTGAAAAGTGAGAAAATAAAGTAAGAAAAGAAAAAAGAATTTTGCTTTATGAATTAGTAAAACTTAAAGATAAAAAGTAGATATAAGAATATGAAAAGTGAGAAAATAAAGTAAGAAAAGAAGAAAGAATTTCAGTATTATGAATTAGTAAAACTTAGAGATAAAAAGAAGATATAAGAATATGAAAGTGAGGAAGTAAAGTAAGAAAAGAAAAAAGAATTTTGCTTTATGAATTAGTCAAACTTAGAGATAAAAAGAAGTAATAAGAATGTGAAAAGTGAGGAAGAAAAGTAAGAAAAGAAGAAAGAATTTCAGTATTATGAATTAGTAAAACTTAGAGATAAAAAGAAGTAATAAGAATATGAAAAGTGAGAAAATAAAGTAAGAAAAGAAGAAAGAATTTAAGCTTTATGAATTAATAAAACTTAGAGATAAAAAGAAGTAATAAGAATATGAAAAGTGAGAAAATAAAGTAAGAAAAGAAGAAAGAATTTCAGTATTAATGAATTAGTCAAACTTAGAGATAAAAAGAAGATATAAGAATATGAAAGTGAGAAAATAAAGTAAGAAAAGAAGAAAGAATTTAAGCTTTATGAATTAATAAAACTTAGAGATAAAAAGAAGTAATAAGAATATGAAAAGTGAGAAAATAAAGTAAGAAAAGAAGAAAGAATTTAAGCTTTATGAATTAATAAAACTTAGAGATAAAAAGAAGTAATAAGAATATGAAAAGTGAGAAAATAAAGTAAGAAAAGAAGAAAGAATTTCAGTATTAATGAATTAGTCAAACTTAGAGATAAAAAGAAGTAATAAGAATATGAAAGTGAGAAAATAAAGTAAGAAAAGAAGAAAGAGATTAAGCTTTATGAATTAGTAAAACTTAGAGATAAAAAGAAGTAATAAGAATATGAAAAGTGAGAAAATAAAGTAAGAAAAGAAGAAAGAATTTCAGTATTAATGAATTAGTCAAACTTAGAGATAACAAGAAGTAATAAGAATATGAAAAGTGAGAAAATAAAGTAAGAAAAGAAGAAAGAATTTTGCTTTAAGAATTAGTAAAACTTAGAGATAAAAAGAAGTAATAAGAATATGAAAGTGAGAAAATAAAGTAAGAAAAGAAGAAAGAATTTCAGTATTATGAATTAGTCAAACTTAGAGATAAAAAGAAGATATAAGAATATGGAAGTGAGAAAATAAAGTAAGAAAAGAAGAAAGAGATTAAGCTTTATGAATTAGTAAAACTTAGAGATAAAAAGAAGTAATAAGAATATGAAAAGTGAGGAAGAAAAGTAAGAAAAGAAGAAAGAATTTAAGCTTTATGAATTAATAAAACTTAGAGATAAAAAGAAGTAATAAGAATATGAAAGTGAGAAAATAAAGTAAGAAAAGAAGAAAGAATTTCAGTATTATGAATTAGTAAAACTTAAAGATAAAAAGAAGTAATAAGAATATGAAAGTGAGAAAATAAAGTAAGAAAAGAAGAAAGAGATTAAGCTTTATGAATTAGTAAAACTTAGAGATAAAAAGAAGATATAAGAATATGAAAGTGAGAAAATAAAGTAAGAAAAGAAGAAAGAATTTCAGTATTAATGAATTAGTCAAACTTAGAGATAAAAAGAAGTAATAAGAATATGAAAAGTGAGAAAATAAAGTAAGAAAAGAAGAAAGAATTTCAGTATTAATGAATTAGTCAAACTTAGAGATAAAAAGAGGTAATAAGAATATGAAAAGTGAGAAAATAAAGTAAGAAAAGAAGAAAGAATTTCAGTATTAATGAATTAGTCAAACTTAGAGATAAAAAGAAGATATAAGAATATGAAAGTGAGGAAGTAAAGTAAGAAAAGAAGAAAGAGATTAAGCTTTATGAATTAGTAAAACTTAGAGATAAAAAGAAGATATAAGAATATGAAAGTGAGAAAATAAAGTAAGAAAAGAAGAATGAATTTCAGTATTATGAATTTGTAAAACTTAGAGATAAAAAGAAGTAATAAGAATATGAAAGTGAGAAAATAAAGTAAGAAAAGAAGAAAGAATTTCAGTATTAATGAATTAGTCAAACTTAGAGATAAAAAGAAGTAATAAGAATATGAAAGTGAGAAAATAAAGTAAGAAAAGAAGAAAGAATTTTGCTTTATGAATTAGTCAAACTTAGAGATAAAAAGAAGATATAAGAATATGAAAGTGAGAAAATAAAGTAAGAAAAGAAGAAAGAGATTAAGCTTTATGAATTAGTAAAACTTAGAGATAAAAAGAAGATATAAGAATATGAAAGTGAGAAAATAAAGTAAGAAAAGAAGAAAGAATTTCAGTATTAATGAATTAGTCAAACTTAGAGATAAAAAGAAGATATAAGAATATGAAAGTGAGGAAGTAAAGTAAGAAAAGAAGAAAGAGATTAAGCTTTATGAATTAGTCAAACTTAGAGATAAAAAGAAGTAATAAGAATATGAAAAGTGAGAAAATATAGTAAGAAAAGAAGAAAGAGATTAAGCTTTATGAATTAGTAAAACTTAGAGATAAAAAGAAGATATAAGAATATGAAAGTGAGAAAATAAAGTAAGAAAAGAAGAAAGAATTTAAGCTTTATGAATTAGTAAAACTTAGAGATAAAAAGAAGTAATAAGAATGTGAAAAGTGAGAAAATAAAGTAAGAAAAGAAGAAAGAATTTTGCTTTATGAATTAGTAAAACTTTAAGATAAAAAGTAGATATAAGAATATGAAAAGTGAGGAAGAAAAGTAAGAAAAGAAGAAAGAATTTCAGTATTATGAATTAGTAAAACTTAGAGATAAAAAAAGTAATAAGAATATGAAAAGTGAGAAAATAAAGTAAGAAAAGAAGAAAGAATTTAAGCTTTATGAATTAGTCAAACTTAGAGATAAAAAGAAGATATAAGAATATGAAAAGTGAGGAAGTAAAGTAAGAAAAGAAGAAAGAATTTAAGCTTTATGAATTAGTCAAACTTAGAGATAAAAAGAAGATATAAGAATATGAAAGTGAGGAAGTAAAGTAAGAAAAGAAGAAAGAGATTAAGCTTTATGAATTAGTAAAACTTAGAGATAAAAAGAAGTAATAAGAATATGAAAAGTGAGAAAATAAAGTAAGAAAAGAAGAAAGAATTTAAGCTTTATGAATTAATAAAACTTAGAGATAAAAAGAAGTAATAAGAATATGAAAAGTGAGAAAATAAAGTAAGAAAAGAAGAAAGAATTTCAGTATTATGAATTAGTCAAACTTAGAGATAAAAAGAAGTAATAAGAATGTGAAAAGTGAGAAAATAAAGTAAGAAAAGAAGAAAGAGATTAAGCTTTATGAATTAGTAAAACTTAGAGATAAAAAGAAGTAATAAGAATATGAAAAGTGAGAAAATAAAGTAAGAAAAGAAGAAAGAATTTAAGCTTTATGAATTAGTAAAACTTAGAGATAAAAAGAAGTAATAAGAATATGAAAAGTGAGAAAATAAAGTAAGAAAAGAAGAAAGAATTTCAGTATTAATGAATTAGTCAAACTTAGAGATAAAAAGAAGTAATAAGAATATGAAAAGTGAGAAAATAAAGTAAGAAAAGAAGAAAGAATTTTGCTTTATGAATTAGTAAAACTTAGAGATAAAAAGAAGTAATAAGAATATGAAAAGTGAGAAAATAAAGTAAGAAAAGAAGAAAGAATTTAAGCTTTATGAATTAGTAAAACTTAGAGATAAAAAGAAGTAATAAGAATATGAAAAGTGAGAAAATAAAGTAAGAAAAGAAGAAAGAATTTAAGCTTTATGAATTAGTAAAACTTAGAGATAAAAAGAAGTAATAAGAATATGAAAAGTGAGAAAATAAAGTAAGAAAAGAAGAAAGAATTTCAGTATTATGAATTAGTAAAACTTAGAGATAAAAAGAAGTAATAAGAATATGAAAAGTGAGAAAATAAAGTAAGAAAAGAAGAAAGAATTTCAGTATTATGAATTAGTCAAACTTAGAGATAAAAAGAAGTAATAAGAATATGAAAGTGAGAAAATAAAGTAAGAAAAGAAGAAAGAGATTTAAGCTTTATGAATTAGTAAAACTTAGAGATAAAAAGAAGTAATAAGAATATGAAAAGTGAGAAAGATAAAGTAAGAAAAGAAGAAAGAATTTCAGCTATTATGAATTAGTAAAACTTAGAGATAAAAAGAAGTAATAAGAATATGAAAAGTGAGAAAATAAAGTAAGAAAAGAAGAAAGAATTTAAGCTTTATGAATTAGTAAAACTTAGAGATAAAAAGAAGTAATAAGAATATGAAAAGTGAGAAAATAAAGTAAGAAAAGAAGAAAGAATTTCAGTATTATGAATTAGTAAAACTTAGAGATAAAAAGAAGTAATAAGAATATGAAAAGTGAGAAAATAAAGTAAGAAAAGAAGAAAGAATTTAAGCTTTATGAATTAGTAAAACTTAGAGATAAAAAGAAGATATAAGAATATGAAAAGTGAGAAAATAAAGTAAGAAAAGAAGAAAGAATTAAGCTTTATGAATTAGTAAAACTTAGAGATAAAAAGAAGTAATAAGAATATGAAAAGTGAGAAAATAAAGTAAGAAAAGAAGAAAGAATTTCAGTATTATGAATTAGTAAAACTTAGAGATAAAAAGAAGATATAAGAATATGAAAGTGAGAAAATAAAGTAAGAAAAGAAGAAAGAATTTAAGCTTTATGAATTAGTAAAACTTAGAGATAAAAAGAAGTAATAAGAATATGAAAAGTGAGAAAATAAAGTAAGAAAAGAAGAAAGAATTTAAGTATTATGAATTAGTCAAACTTAGAGATAAAAAGAAGTAATAAGAATATGAAAAGTGAGAAAATAAAGTAAGAAAAGAAGAAAGAATTTCAGTATTAATGAATTAGTCAAACTTAGAGATAAAAAGAAGATATAAGAATATGAAAGTGAGAAAATAAAGTAAGAAAAGAAGAAAGAGATTAAGCTTTATGAATTAGTAAAACTTAGAGATAAAAAGAAGTAATAAGAATATGAAAAGTGAGAAAATAAAGTAAGAAAAGAAGAAAGAATTTCAAGCTTTATGAATTAGTAAAACTTAGAGATAAAAAGAAGTAATAAGAATATGAAAAGTGAGAAAATAAAGTAAGAAAAGAAGAAAGAATTTCAGTATTATGAATTAGTAAAACTTAGAGATAAAAAGAAGTAATAAGAATATGAAAAGTGAGAAAATAAAGTAAGAAAAGAAGAAAGAATTAAGCTTTATGAATTAGTAAAACTTAGAGATAAAAAGAAGTAATAAGAATATGAAAAGTGAGAAAATAAAGTAAGAAAAGAAGAAAGAATTTCAGTATTATGAATTAGTCAAACTTAGAGATAAAAAGAAGATATAAGAATATGAAAAGTGAGGAAGTAAAGTAAGAAAAGAAGAAAGAATTAAGCTTTATGAATTAGTAAAACTTAGAGATAAAAAGAAGTAATAAGAATATGAAAAGTGAGAAAATAAAGTAAGAAAAGAAGAAAGAATTTAAGCTTTATGAATTAATAAAACTTAGAGATAAAAAGAAGATATAAGAATATGAAAAGTGAGAAAATAAAGTAAGAAAAGAAGAAAGAATTTTAGTATTATGAATTAGTAAAACTTAGAGATAAAAAGAAGTAATAAGAATATGAAAAGTGAGGCAGAAAAATAAGAAAAGAAGAAAGAATTTAAGCTTTATGAATTAGTAAAACTTAGAGATAAAAAGAAGTAATAAGAATATGAAAAGTGAGAAAATAAAGTAAGAAAAGAAGAAAGAATTTCAGTATTATGAATTAGTAAAACTTAGAGATAAAAAGAAGTAATAAGAATATGAAAAGTGAGAAAATAAAGTAAGAAAAGAAGAAAGAATTTCAGTATTAATGAATTAGTAAAACTTAGAGATAAAAAGAAGATAATAAGAATATGAAAAGTGAGAAAATAAAGTAAGAAAAGAAGAAAGAGATTAAGCTTTATGAATTAGTAAAACTTAGAGATAAAAAGAAGATATAAGAATATGAAAAGTGAGAAAATAAAGTAAGAAAAGAAGAAAGAATTTCAGTATTATGAATTAGTAAAACTTAGAGATAAAAAGAAGTAATAAGAATATGAAAAGTGAGAAAATAAAGTAAGAAAAGAAGAAAGAATTTCAGTATTATGAATTAGTAAAACTTAGAGATAAAAAGAAGTAATAAGAATATGAAAAGTGAGAAAATAAAGTAAGAAAAGAAGAAAGAATTTCAGTATTAATGAATTAGTAAAACTTAGAGATAAAAAGAAGATATAAGAATATGAAAAGTGAGGAAGTAAAGTAAGAAAAGAAGAAAGAGATTAAGCTTTATGAATTAGTAAAACTTAGAGATAAAAAGAAGATATAAGAATATGAAAAGTGAGAAAATAAAGTAAGAAAAGAAGAAAGAATTTCAGTATTATGAATTAGTAAAACTTAGAGATAAAAAGAAGTAATAAGAATATGAAAAGTGAGAAAATAAAGTAAGAAAAGAAGAAAGAATTTCAGTATTAATGAATTAGTCAAACTTAGAGATAAAAAGAAGTAATAAGAATATGAAAGTGAGAAAATAAAGTAAGAAAAGAAGAAAGAATTTAAGCTTTATGAATTAGTAAAACTTAGAGATAAAAAGAAGATATAAGAATATGAAAGTGAGAAAATAAAGTAAGAAAAGAAGAAAGAGATTAAGCTTTATGAATTAGTAAAACTTAGAGATAAAAAGAAGATATAAGAATATGAAAGTGAGAAAATAAAGTAAGAAAAGAAGAAAGAATTTCAGTATTAATGAATTAGTCAAACTTAGAGATAAAAAGAAGATATAAGAATATGAAAGTGAGGAAGTAAAGTAAGAAAAGAAGAAAGAGATTAAGCTTTATGAATTAGTCAAACTTAGAGATAAAAAGAAGATATAAGAATATGAAAGTGAGAAAATATAGTAAGAAAAGAAGAAAGAGATTAAGCTTTATGAATTAATAAAACTTAGAGATAAAAAGAAGATATAAGAATATGAAAGTGAGAAAATAAAGTAAGAAAAGAAGAAAGAATTTAAGCTTTATGAATTAATAAAACTTAGAGATAAAAAGAAGTAATAAGAATGTGAAAAGTGAGAAAATAAAGTAAGAAAAGAAGAAAGAATTTTGCTTTATGAATTAGTAAAACTTTAAGATAAAAAGTAGATATAAGAATATGAAAAGTGAGGAAGAAAAGTAAGAAAAGAAGAAAGAATTTCAGTATTATGAATTAGTAAAACTTAGAGATAAAAAAAGTAATAAGAATATGAAAAGTGAGAAAATAAAGTAAGAAAAGAAGAAAGAATTACAGCTTTATGAATTAGTCAAACTTAGAGATAAAAAGAAGATATAAGAATATGAAAGTGAGGAAGTAAAGTAAGAAAAGAAGAAAGAGATTAAGCTTTATGAATTAGTCAAACTTAGAGATAAAAAGAAGATATAAGAATATGAAAGTGAGGAAGTAAAGTAAGAAAAGAAGAAAGAGATTAAGCTTTATGAATTAGTAAAACTTAAAGATAAAAAAAAGTAATAAGAATATGAAAGTTGAGAAAATAAAGTAAGAAAAGAAGAAAGAATTTAAGCTTTATGAATTAATAAAACTTAGAGATAAAAAGAAGTAATAAGAATATGAAAAGTGAGAAAATAAAGTAAGAAAAGAAGAAAGAATTTCAGTATTATGAATTAGTCAAACTTAGAGATAAAAAGAAGTAATAAGAATGTGAAAGTGAGAAAATAAAGTAAGAAAAGAAGAAAGAGATTAAGCTTTATGAATTAGTAAAACTTAGAGATAAAAAGAAGATATAAGAATATGAAAGTGAGAAAATAAAGTAAGAAAAGAAGAAAGAGATTAAGCTTTATGAATTAGTAAAACTTAGAGATAAAAAGAAGTAATAAGAATATGAAAAGTGAGAAAATAAAGTAAGAAAAGAAGAAAGAATTTCAGTATTAATGAATTAGTCAAACTTAGAGATAAAAAGAAGTAATAAGAATATGAAAGTGAGAAAATAAAGTAAGAAAAGAAGAAAGAATTTTGCTTTAAGAATTAGTAAAACTTAGAGATAAAAAGAAGTAATAAGAATATGAAAGTGAGAAAATAAAGTAAGAAAAGAAGAAAGAATTTCAGTATTATGAATTAGTAAAACTTAGAGATAAAAAGAAGTAATAAGAATATGAAAAGTGAGAAAATAAAGTAAGAAAAGAAGAAAGAATTTCATTATTAATGAATTAGTCAAACTTAGAGATAAAAAGAAGTAATAAGAATATGAAAAGTGAGAAAATAAAGTAAGAAAAGAAGAAAGAATTTCAGTATTAATGAATTAGTCAAACTTAGAGATAAAAAGAAGTAATAAGAATATGAAAAGTGAGAAAATAAAGTAAGAAAAGAAGAAAGAATTTCAGTATTAATGAATTAGTCAAACTTAGAGATAAAAAGAAGATATAAGAATATGAAAGTGAGAAAATAAAGTAAGAAAAGAAGAAAGAACTTAAGCTTTATGAATTAGTAAAACTTAGAGATAAAAAGAAGTAATAAGAATATGAAAAGTGAGAAAATAAAGTAAGAAAAGAAGAAAGAATTTCAGTATTAATGAATTAGTCAAACTTAGAGATAAAAAGAAGATATAAGAATATGAAAGTGAGAAAATAAAGTAAGAAAAGAAGAAAGAGATTAAGCTTTATGAATTAGTAAAACTTAGAGATAAAAAGAAGTAATAAGAATATGAAAAGTGAGAAAATAAAGTAAGAAAAGAAGAAAGAATTTCAGTATTAATGAATTAGTCAAACTTAGAGATAAAAAGAAGTAATAAGAATATGAAAAGTGAGAAAATAAAGTAAGAAAAGAAGAAAGAATTTCAGTATTAATGAATTAGTCAAACTTAGAGATAAAAAGAAGATATAAGAATATGAAAGTGAGAAAATAAAGTAAGAAAAGAAGAAAGAGATTAAGCTTTATGAATTAGTAAAACTTAGAGATAAAAAGAAGTAATAAGAATATGAAAAGTGAGAAAATAAAGTAAGAAAAGAAGAAAGAATTTAAGCTTTATGAATTAATAAAACTTAGAGATAAAAAGAAGTAATAAGAATATGAAAAGTGAGAAAATAAAGTAAGAAAAGAAGAAAGAATTTCAGTATTAATGAATTAGTCAAACTTAGAGATAAAAAGAAGTAATAAGAATATGAAAGTGAGAAAATAAAGTAAGAAAAGAAGAAAGAGATTAAGCTTTATGAATTAGTAAAACTTAGAGATAAAAAGAAGTAATAAGAATATGAAAAGTGAGAAAATAAAGTAAGAAAAGAAGAAAGAATTTCAGTATTAATGAATTAGTCAAACTTAGAGATAAAAAGAAGATATAAGAATATGAAAGTGAGGAAGTAAAGTAAGAAAAGAAGAAAGAGATTAAGCTTTATGAATTAGTAAAACTTAGAGATAAAAAGAAGATATAAGAATATGAAAGTGAGAAAATATAGTAAGAAAAGAAGAAAGAGATTAAGCTTTATTAGTTAATGAAACTTAGAGATAAAAAGAAGATATAAGAATATGAAAGTGAGAAAATAAAGTAAGAAAAGAAGAAAGAATTTTAGTATTATGAATTAGTAAAACTTAGAGATAAAAAGAAGTAATAAGAATATGAAAAGTGAGGCAGAAAAATAAGAAAAGAAAAAAGAATTTCAGTATTAATGAATTAGTAAAACTTAGAGATAAAAAGAAGTAATAAGAATATGAAAAGTGAGAAAATAAAGTAAGAAAAGAAGAAAGAATTTCAGTATTATGAATTAGTCAAACTTAGAGATAAAAAGAAGTAATAAGAATATGAAAAGTGAGAAAATAAAGTAAGAAAAGAAGAAAGAATTTCAGTATTAATGAATTAGTAAAACTTAGAGATAAAAAGAAGATATAAGAATATGAAAGTGAGAAAATAAAGTAAGAAAAGAAGAAAGAATTTCAGTATTAATGAATTAGTCAAACTTAGAGATAAAAAGAAGTAATAAGAATATGAAAGTGAGAAAATAAAGTAAGAAAAGAAGAAAGAATTTCAGTATTATGAATTAGTAAAACTTAAAGATAAAAAGAAGTAATAAGAATATGAAAAGTGAGAAAATAAAGTAAGAAAAGAAGAAAGAGATTAAGCTTTATGAATTAGTAAAACTTAGAGATAAAAAGAAGTAATAAGAATATGAAAAGTGAGAAAATAAAGTAAGAAAAGAAGAAAGAATTTCATTATTAATGAATTAGTCAAACTTAGAGATAAAAAGAAGATATAAGAATATGAAAGTGAGAAAATAAAGTAAGAAAAGAAGAAAGAATTTCAGTATTATGAATTAGTCAAACTTAGAGATAAAAAGAAGATATAAGAATATGAAAGTGAGAAAATATAGTAAGAAAAGAAGAAAGAATTTCAGTATTAATGAATTAATAAAACTTAGAGATAAAAAGAAGATATAAGAATATGAAAGTGAGGAAGTAAAGTAAGAAAAGAAGAAAGAATTTCAGTATTATGAATTAGTAAAACTTAGAGATAAAAAGAAGTAATAAGAATATGAAAAGTGAGAAAATAAAGTAAGAAAAGAAGAAAGAATTTCAGTATTATGAATTAGTAAAACTTAGAGATAAAAAGAAGTAATAAGAATGTGAAAAGTGAGGAAGAAAAGTAAGAAAAGAAGAATGAATTTCAGTATTATGAATTAGTCAAACTTAGAGATAAAAAGAAGATATAAGAATATGAAAGTGAGAAAATATAGTAAGAAAAGAAGAAAGAGATTAAGCTTTATGAATTAATAAAACTTAGAGATAAAAAGAAGATATAAGAATATGAAAAGTGAGAAAATAAAGTAAGAAAAGAAGAAAGAATTTCAGTATTAATGAATTAGTAAAACTTAGAGATAAAAAGAAGTAATAAGAATATGAAAAGTGAGAAAATAAAGTAAGAAAAGAAGAAAGAATTTCAGTATTAATGAATTAGTAAAACTTAGAGATAAAAAGAAGATATAAGAATATGAAAGTGAGAAAATAAAGTAAGAAAAGAAGAAAGAGATTAAGCTTTATGAATTAGTAAAACTTAAAGATAAAAAGAAGTAATAAGAATGTGAAAAGTGAGAAAATAAAGTAAGAAAAGAAAAAAGAATTTTGCTTTATGAATTAGTAAAACTTAAAGATAAAAAGTAGATATAAGAATATGAAAAGTGAGAAAATAAAGTAAGAAAAGAAGAAAGAATTTCAGTATTATGAATTAGTAAAACTTAGAGATAAAAAGAAGATATAAGAATATGAAAGTGAGGAAGTAAAGTAAGAAAAGAAAAAAGAATTTAAGCTTTATGAATTAGTAAAACTTAGAGATAAAAAGAAGTAATAAGAATGTGAAAAGTGAGGAAGAAAAGTAAGAAAAGAAGAAAGAATTTCAGTATTATGAATTAGTAAAACTTAGAGATAAAAAGAAGTAATAAGAATATGAAAAGTGAGAAAATAAAGTAAGAAAAGAAGAAAGAATTTCAGTATTAATGAATTAGTCAAACTTAGAGATAAAAAGAGGTAATAAGAATATGAAAAGTGAGAAAATAAAGTAAGA
This sequence comes from Loxodes magnus, assembly GCA_946699065.1. Lineage (NCBI taxonomy): Eukaryota > Ciliophora > Karyorelictea > Loxodida > Loxodidae > Loxodes > Loxodes magnus. Next base: position 4,399 of record CAMPDV010005704.1, on the reverse strand, counting down.
AAAGAAGAATGAATTTCAGTATTATGAATTAGTCAAACTTAGAGATAAAAAGAAGATATAAGAATATGAAAGTGAGAAAATAAAGTAAGAAAAGAAGAAAGAGATTAAGCTTTATGAATTAGTAAAACTTAGAGATAAAAAGAAGATATAAGAATATGAAAGTGAGAAAATAAAGTAAGAAAAGAAGAAAGAATTTTAGTATTATGAATTAGTAAAACTTTAAGATAAAAAGTAGATATAAGAATATGAAAAGTGAGGAAGAAAAGTAAGAAAAGAAGAAAGAATTTTAGTATTATGAATTAGTAAAACTTTAAGATAAAAAGTAGATATAAGAATATGAAAAGTGAGAAAATATAGTAAGAAAAGAAGAAAGAATTTCAGTATTATGAATTAGTAAAACTTAGAGATAAAAAGAAGTAATAAGAATATGAAAAGTGAGAAAATAAAGTAAGAAAAGAAGAAAGAATTTTGCTTTATGAATTAGTAAAACTTAAAGATAAAAAGTAGATATAAGAATATGAAAAGTGAGGAAGAAAAGTAAGAAAAGAAGAAAGAATTTCAGTATTATGAATTAGTAAAACTTAGAGATAAAAAGAAGTAATAAGAATATGAAAAGTGAGAAAATAAAGTAAGAAAAGAAGAAAGAATTTCAGTATTAATGAATTAGTCAAACTTAGAGATAAAAAGAAGATATAAGAATATGAAAGTGAGAAAATAAAGTAAGAAAAGAAGAAAGAGATTAAGCTTTATGAATTAGTAAAACTTAGAGATAAAAAGAAGTAATAAGAATATGAAAAGTGAGAAAATAAAGTAAGAAAAGAAAAAAGAATTTTGCTTTATGAATTAGTAAAACTTAAAGATAAAAAGAAGTAATAAGAATGTGAAAAGTGAGAAAATAAAGTAAGAAAAGAAGAAAGAATTTCAGTATTATGAATTAGTAAAACTTAGAGATAAAAAGAAGTAATAAGAATATGAAAAGTGAGAAAATAAAGTAAGAAAAGAAGAAAGAATTTCAGTATTAATGAATTAGTCAAACTTAGAGATAAAAAGAAGTAATAAGAATATGAAAGTGAGAAAATAAAGTAAGAAAAGAAGAAAGAGATTAAGCTTTATGAATTAGTAAAACTTAGAGATAAAAAGAAGATATAAGAATATGAAAGTGAGAAAATAAAGTAAGAAAAGAAGAAAGAATTTCAGTATTAATGAATTAGTCAAACTTAGAGATAAAAAGAAGATATAAGAATATGAAAGTGAGGAAGTAAAGTAAGAAAAGAAGAAAGAGATTAAGCTTTATGAATTAGTAAAACTTAGAGATAAAAAGAAGATATAAGAATATGAAAGTGAGAAAATATAGTAAGAAAAGAAGAAAGAGATTAAGCTTTATGAGTTAATGAAACTTAGAGATAAAAAGAAGATATAAGAATATGAAAGTGAGAAAATAAAGTAAGAAAAGAAGAAAGAATTTTAGTATTATGAATTAGTAAAACTTAGAGATAAAAAGAAGTAATAAGAATATGAAAAGTGAGGCAGAAAAATAAGAAAAGAAAAAAGAATTTCAGTATTAATGAATTAGTAAAACTTAGAGATAAAAAGAAGTAATAAGAATATGAAAAGTGAGGCAGAAAAGTAAGAAAAGAAGAAAGAACTTAAGCTTTATGAATTAGTAAAACTTAGAGATAAAAAGAAGATATAAGAATATGAAAGTGAGAAAATAAAGTAAGAAAAGAAGAAAGAGATTAAGCTTTATGAATTAGTAAAACTTAGAGATAAAAAGAAGATATAAGAATATGAAAGTGAGAAAATAAAGTAAGAAAAGAAGAAAGAGATTAAGCTTTATGAGTTAATGAAACTTAGAGATAAAAAGAAGATATAAGAATATGAAAGTGAGAAAATAAAGTAAGAAAAGAAGAAAGAATTTTAGTATTATGAATTAGTCAAACTTAGAGATAAAAAGAAGTAATAAGAATATGAAAAGTGAGGCAGAAAAATAAGAAAAGAAAAAAGAATTTCAGTATTAATGAATTAGTCAAACTTAGAGATAAAAAGAAGATATAAGAATATGAAAGTGAGAAAATATAGTAAGAAAAGAAGAAAGAGATTAAGCTTTATGAATTAGTAAAACTTAGAGATAAAAAGAAGTAATAAGAATATGAAAGTGAGAAAATAAAGTAAGAAAAGAAGAAAGAATTTAAGCTTTATGAATTAATAAAACTTAGAGATAAAAAGAAGTAATAAGAATATGAAAAGTGAGAAAATAAAGTAAGAAAAGAAGAAAGAATTTCAGTATTATGAATTAGTAAAACTTAGAGATAAAAAGAAGTAATAAGAATGTGAAAAGTGAGAAAATAAAGTAAGAAAAGAAGAAAGAATTTCAGTATTATGAAAAGTATTATATTAGTAAAACTTAGAGATAAAAAGAAGTAATAAGAATATGAAAAGTGAGAAAATAAAGTAAGAAAAGAAGAAAGAATTTCAGTATTAATGAATTAGTCAAACTTAGAGATAACAAGAAGTAATAAGAATATGAAAAGTGAGAAAATAAAGTAAGAAAAGAAGAAAGAATTTTGCTTTATGAATTAGTAAAACTTTAAGATAAAAAGTAGATATAAGAATATGAAAAGTGAGGAAGAAAAGTAAGAAAAGAAGAAAGAATTTCAGTATTATGAATTAGTAAAACTTAGAGATAAAAAGAAGTAATAAGAATATGAAAAGTGAGAAAATAAAGTAAGAAAAGAAGAAAGAATTTCAGTATTAATGAATTAGTCAAACTTAGAGATAAAAAGAAGATATAAGAATATGAAAGTGAGAAAATAAAGTAAGAAAAGAAGAAAGAGATTAAGCTTTATGAATTAGTAAAACTTAGAGATAAAAAGAAGTAATAAGAATATGAAAAGTGAGAAAATAAAGTAAGAAAAGAAGAAAGAATTTCAGTATTAATGAATTAGTCAAACTTAGAGATAACAAGAAGTAATAAGAATATGAAAAGTGAGAAAATAAAGTAAGAAAAGAAGAAAGAATTTTGCTTTAAGAATTAGTAAAACTTAGAGATAAAAAGAAGTAATAAGAATATGAAAAGTGAGAAAATAAAATAAGAAAAGAAGAAAGAATTTCAGTATTAATGAATTAGTCAAACTTAGAGATAAAAAGAAGTAATAAGAATATGAAAAGTGATAAAATAAAGTAAGAAAAGAAGAAAGAATTTAAGCTTTATGAATTAATAAAACTTAGAGATAAAAAGAAGTAATAAGAATGTGAAAAGTGAGAAAATAAAGTAAGAAAAGAAGAAAGAATTTAAGCTTTATGAATTAGTAAAACTTAGAGATAAAAAGAAGTAATAAGAATATGAAAAGTGAGAAAATATAGTAAGAAAAGAAGAAAGAATTTCAGTATTATGAATTAGTAAAACTTAGAGATAAAAAGAAGTAATAAGAATATGAAAAGTGAGAAAATAAAGTAAGAAAAGAAGAAAGAATTTCAGTATTAATGAATTAGTCAAACTTAGAGATAAAAAGAAGTAATAAGAATATGAAAGTTGAGAAAATAAAGTAAGAAAAGAAGAAAGAATTTCAGTATTATGAATTAGTAAAACTTAGAGATAAAAAGAAGATATAAGAATATGAAAGTGAGAAAATAAAGTAAGAAAAGAAGAAAGAGATTAAGCTTTATGAATTAGTAAAACTTAGAGATAAAAAGAAGTAATAAGAATATGAAAGTGAGAAAATAAAGTAAGAAAAGAAGAAAGAATTTTAGTATTATGAATTAGTAAAACTTAGAGATAAAAAGAAGTAATAAGAATGTGAAAAGTGAGAAAATAAAGTAAGAAAAGAAGAAAGAATTTTAGTATTATGAATTAGTAAAACTTAGAGATAAAAAGAAGTAATAAGAATATGAAAAGTGAGAAAATAAAGTAAGAAAAGAAGAAAGAATTTCAGTATTAATGAATTAGTCAAACTTAGAGATAACAAGAAGTAATAAGAATATGAAAAGTGAGAAAATAAAGTAAGAAAAGAAGAAAGAATTTTGCTTTATGAATTAGTAAAACTTTAAGATAAAAAGTAGATATAAGAATATGAAAAGTGAGGAAGAAAAGTAAGAAAAGAAGAAAGAATTTCAGTATTATGAATTAGTAAAACTTAGAGATAAAAAGAAGTAATAAGAATATGAAAAGTGAGAAAATAAAGTAAGAAAAGAAGAAAGAATTTCAGTATTAATGAATTAGTCAAACTTAGAGATAAAAAGAAGATATAAGAATATGAAAGTGAGGAAGTAAAGTAAGAAAAGAAGAAAGAGATTAAGCTTTATGAATTAGTAAAACTTAGAGATAAAAAGAAGTAATAAGAATATGAAAAGTGAGAAAATAAAGTAAGAAAAGAAGAAAGAATTTCAGTATTAATGAATT
>CAMPDV010005703.1:0-34261 GCA_946699065.1 Loxodes magnus | reverse complement strand
AGTATTTGATAACTAATTATTATTGATTTTATGACTTTTTTTCTTACTTTTCTTCTTCACTTTTCATAAAAATATAAGCAAAAATATCTTTTCTATTATTTGATAACTAATTATTATTGATTTTATGACTTTTTTTCTTACTTTTCTTCTTCACTTTTCATGGAAATATAATCAAAAATATCTTTTCTATTATTTGATAACTAATTATTATTGATTTTATGACTTTTTTTCTTACTTTTCTTCTTCACTTTTCATAAAAATATAATCAAAAATATCTTTACTAGTATTTGATAACTAATTATTATTGATTTTATGACTTTTTTTCTTACTTTTCTTCTTCACTTTTCATAAAAATATAATCAAAAATATCTTTTCTAGTATTTGATAACTAATTATTATTGATTTTATGACTTTTTTTCTTACTTTTCTTCTTCACTTTTCATAAAAATATAATCAAAAATATCTTTTCTATTATTTGATAACTAATTATTATTGATTTTATGACTTTTTTTCTTACTTTTCTTCTTCACTTTTCATAAAAATATAAGCAAAAATATCTTTACTAGTATTGGATAACTAATTATTATTGATTTTATGACTTTTTTTCTTACTTTTCTTCTTCACTTTTCATAAAAATATAATCAAAAATATCTTTTCTATTATTTGATAACTAATTATTATTGATTTTATGACTTTTTTTCTTACTTTTCTTCTTCACTTTTCATAAAAATATAAGCAAAAATATCTTTTCTATTATTTGATAACTAATTATTATTGATTTTATGACTTTTTTTCTTACTTTTCTTCTTCACTTTTCATAAAAATATAAGCAAAAATATCTTTTCTATTATTTGATAACTAATTATTATTGATTTTATGACTTTTTTTCTTACTTTTCTTCTTCACTTTTCATAAAAATATAAGCAAAAATATCTTTTCTATTATTTGATAACTAATTATTATTGATTTTATGACTTTTTTTCTTACTTTTCTTCTTCACTTTTCATGGAAATATAATCAAAAATATCTTTTCTATTATTTGATAACTAATTATTATTGATTTTATGACTTTTTTTCTTACTTTTCTTCTTCACTTTTCATAAAAATATAATCAAAAAATATCTTTACTAGTATTGGATAACTAATTATTATTGATTTTATGACTTTTTTTCTTACTTTTGTTCTTCACTTTTCATGGAAATATAATCAAAAATATCTTTTCTATTATTTGATAACTAATTATTATTGATTTTATGACTTTTTTTCTTACTTTTCTTCTTCACTTTTCATAAAAATATAAGCAAAAATATCTTCACTAGTATTTGATAACTAATTATTATTGATTTTATGACTTTTTTTCTTACTTTTCTTCTTCACTTTTCATAAAAATATAAGCAAAAATATCTTTTCTATTATTTGATAACTAATTATTATTGATTTTATGACTTTTTTTCTTACTTTTCTTCTTCACTTTTCATAAAAATATAAGCAAAAATATCTTTACTAGTATTTGATAACTAATTATTATTGATTTTATGACTTTTTTTCTTACTTTTCTTCTTCACTTTTCATAAAAATATAAGCAAAAATATCTTTACTAGTATTTGATAACTAATTATTATTGATTTTATGACTTTTTTTCTTACTTTTCTTCTTCACTTTTCATAAAAATATAAGCAAAAATATCTTTACTAGTATTTGATAACTAATTATTATTGATTTTATGACTTTTTTTCTTACTTTTCTTCTTCACTTTTCATAAAAATATAATCAAAAATATCTTTACTAGTATTTGATAACTAATTATTATTGATTTTATGACTTTTTTTCTTACTTTTCTTCTTCACTTTTCATAAAAATATAAGCAAAAATATCTTTACTAGTATTTGATAACTAATTATTATTAATTTTATGACTTTTTTTCTTACTTTTCTTCTTCACTTTTCATAAAAATATAATCAAAAATATCTTTTCTATTATTTGATAACTAATTATTATTGATTTTATGACTTTTTTTCTTACTTTTCTTCTTCACTTTTCATAAAAATATAATCAAAAATATCTTTTCTAGTATTTGATAACTAATTATTATTGATTTTATGACTTTTTTTCTTACTTTTCTTCTTCACTTTTCATAAAAATATAATCAAAAATATCTTTTCTATTATTTGATAACTAATTATTATTGATTTTATGACTTTTTTTCTTACTTTTCTTCTTCACTTTTCATAAAAATATAATCAAAAATATCTTTTCTAATATTTGATAACTAAATATTATTGATTTTATGACTTTTTTTCTTACTTTTCTTCTTCACTTTTCATAAAAATATAATCAAAAATATCTTTTTACTAGTATTTGATAACTAATTATTATTGATTTTATGACTTTTTTTCTTACTTTTGTTCTTCACTTTTCATAAAAATATAAGCAAAAATATCTTTACTAGTATTTGATAACTAATTATTATTGATTTTATGACTTTTTTTCTTACTTTTCTTCTTCACTTTTCATGGAAATATAATCAAAAATATCTTTTCTATTATTTGATAACTAATTATTATTGATTTTATGACTTTTTTTCTTACTTTTCTTCTTCACTTTTCATGGAAATATAATCAAAAATATCTTTACTAGTATTTGATAACTAATTATTATTGATTTTATGACTTTTTTTTCTTACTTTTCTTCTTCACTTTTCATAAAAATATAAGCAAAAATATCTTTACTAGTATTTGATAACTAATTATTATTGATTTTATGACTTTTTTTTCTTACTTTTCTTCTTCACTTTTCATAAAAATATAAGCAAAAATATCTTTTCTATTATTTGATAACTAATTATTATTGATTTTATGACTTTTTTTCTTACTTTTCTTCTTCACTTTTCATAAAAATATAAGCAAAAATATCTTTTCTATTATTTGATAACTAATTATTATTGATTTTATGACTTTTTTTCTTACTTTTCTTCTTCACTTTTCATGGAAATATAATCAAAAATATCTTTTCTATTATTTGATAACTAATTATTATTGATTTTATGACTTTTTTTCTTACTTTTCTTCTTCACTTTTCATAAAAATATAATCAAAAATATCTTTACTAGTATTGGATAACTAATTATTATTGATTTTATGACTTTTTTTCTTACTTTTCTTCTTCACTTTTCATAAAAATATAATCAAAAATATCTTTTCTATTATTTGATAACTAATTATTATTGATTTTATGACTTTTTTTCTTACTTTTCTTCTTCACTTTTCATAAAAATATAAGCAAAAATATCTTTACTAGTATTTGATAACTAATTATTATTGATTTTATGACTTTTTTTCTTACTTTTCTTCTTCACTTTTCATAAAAATATAAGCAAAAATATCTTTACTAGTATTGGATAACTAATTATTATTGATTTTATGACTTTTTTTCTTACTTTTCTTCTTCACTTTTCATAAAAATATAAGCAAAAATATCTTTACTAGTATTTGATAACTAATTATTATTGATTTTATGACTTTTTTTCTTACTTTTGTTCTTCACTTTTCATAAAAATATAAGCAAAAATATCTTCACTAGTATTTGATAACTAATTATTATTGATTTTATGACTTTTTTTCTTACTTTTCTTCTTCACTTTTCATAAAAATATAAGCAAAAATATCTTTTCTATTATTTGATAACTAATTATTATTGATTTTATGACTTTTTTTCTTACTTTTCTTCTTCACTTTTCATAAAAATATAAGCAAAAATATTTTTACTAGTATTTGATAACTAATTATTATTGATTTTATGACTTTTTTTCTTACTTTTCTTCTTCACTTTTCATAAAAATATAAGCAAAAATATCTTTTCTATTATTTGATAACTAATTATTATTGATTTTATGACTTTTTTTCTTACTTTTCTTCTTCACTTTTCATAAAAATATAAGCAAAAATATCTTTACTAGTATTTGATAACTAATTATTATTGATTTTATGACTTTTTTTCTTACTTTTCTTCTTCACTTTTCATAAAAATATAATCAAAAATATCTTTACTAGTATTTGATAACTAATTATTATTGATTTTATGACTTTTTTTCTTACTTTTCTTCTTCACTTTTCATAAAAATATAAGCAAAAATATCTTTACTAGTATTTGATAACTAATTATTATTAATTTTATGACTTTTTTTCTTACTTTTCTTCTTCACTTTTCATAAAAATATAATCAAAAATATCTTTTCTATTATTTGATAACTAATTATTATTGATTTTATGACTTTTTTTCTTACTTTTCTTCTTCACTTTTCATAAAAATATAATCAAAAATATCTTTTCTAGTATTTGATAACTAATTATTATTGATTTTATGACTTTTTTTCTTACTTTTCTTCTTCACTTTTCATAAAAATATAATCAAAAATATCTTTTCTATTATTTGATAACTAATTATTATTGATTTTATGACTTTTTTTCTTACTTTTCTTCTTCACTTTCATAAAAATATAATCAAAAATATCTTTTCTAATATTTGATAACTAAATATTATTGATTTTATGACTTTTTTTCTTACTTTTCTTCTTCACTTTTCATAAAAATATAATCAAAAATATCTTTTTACTAGTATTTGATAACTAATTATTATTGATTTTATGACTTTTTTTCTTACTTTTGTTCTTCACTTTTCATAAAAATATAAGCAAAAATATCTTTACTAGTATTTGATAACTAATTATTATTGATTTTATGACTTTTTTTCTTACTTTTCTTCTTCACTTTTCATGGAAATATAATCAAAAATATCTTTTCTATTATTTGATAACTAATTATTATTGATTTTATGACTTTTTTTCTTACTTTTCTTCTTCACTTTTCATAAAAATATAATCAAAAATATCTTTACTAGTATTTGATAACTAATTATTATTGATTTATATGACTTTTTTTCTTACTTTTCTTCTTCACTTTTCATAAAAATATAAGCAAAAATATCTTTTTTACTAGTATTTGATAACTAATTATTATTGATTTTATGACTTTTTTTCTTACTTTTCTTCTTCACTTTTCATAAAAATATAATCAAAAATATCTTTTTTACTAGTATTTGATAACTAATTATTATTGATTTTATGACTTTTTTTCTTACTTTTCTTCTTCACTTTTCATAAAAATATAATCAAAAATATCTTTTTTACTAGTATTTGATAACTAATTATTATTGATTTTATGACTTTTTTTCTTACTTTTCTTCTTCACTTTTCATGGAAATATAATCAAAAATATCTTTTTTACTAGTATTTGATAACTAATTATTATTGATTTTATGACTTTTTTTCTTACTTTTCTTCTTCACTTTTCATAAAAATATAATCAAAAATATCTTTTTTACTAGTATTTGATAACTAATTATTATTGATTTTATGACTTTTTTTCTTACTTTTCTTCTTCACTTTTCATAAAAATATAATCAAAAATATCTTTTTTACTAGTATTTGATAACTAATTATTATTGATTTTATGACTTTTTTTCTTACTTTTCTTCTTCACTTTTCATAAAAATATAATCAAAAATATCTTTACTAGTATTTGATAACTAATTATTATTGATTTTATGACTTTTTTTCTTACTTTTCTTCTTCACTTTTCATAAAAATATAATCAAAAATATCTTTTTTACTAGTATTTGATAACTAATTATTATTGATTTTATGACTTTTTTTCTTACTTTTCTTCTTCACTTTTCATAAAAATATAATCAAAAATATCTTTTTTACTAGTATTTGATAACTAATTATTATTGATTTTATGACTTTTTTTCTTACTTTTCTTCTTCACTTTTCATAAAAATATAATCAAAAATATCTTTTTTACTAGTATTTGATAACTAATTATTATTGATTTTATGACTTTTTTTCTTACTTTTCTTCTTCACTTTTCATAAAAATATAATCAAAAATATCTTTTTTACTAGTATTTGATAACTAATTATTATTGATTTTATGACTTTTTTTCTTACTTTTCTTCTTCACTTTTCATAAAAATATAATCAAAAATATCTTTTTTACTAGTATTTGATAACTAATTATTATTGATTTTATGACTTTTTTTCTTACTTTTCTTCTTCACTTTTCATAAAAATATAAGCAAAAATATCTTTTTTACTAGTATTTGATAACTAATTATTATTGATTTTATGACTTTTTTTCTTACTTTTCTTCTTCACTTTTCATAAAAATATAATCAAAAATATCTTTTTTACTAGTATTTGATAACTAATTATTATTGATTTTATGACTTTTTTTCTTACTTTTCTTCTTCACTTTTCATGGAAATATAATCAAAAATATCTTTTTTACTAGTATTTGATAACTAATTATTATTGATTTTATGACTTTTTTTCTTACTTTTCTTCTTCACTTTTCATGGAAATATAATCAAAAATATCTTTTTTACTAGTATTTGATAACTAATTATTATTGATTTTATGACTTTTTTTCTTACTTTTCTTCTTCACTTTTCATGGAAATATAATCAAAAATATCTTTTTTACTAGTATTTGATAACTAATTATTATTGATTTTATGACTTTTTTTCTTACTTTTCTTCTTCACTTTTCATAAAAATATAATCAAAAATATCTTTTTTACTAGTATTTGATAACTAATTATTATTGATTTTATGACTTTTTTTCTTACTTTTCTTCTTCACTTTTCATGGAAATATAATCAAAAATATCTTTTTTATAGTATTTGATAACTAATTATTATTGATTTTATGACTTTTTTTCTTACTTTTCTTCTTCACTTTTCATAAAAATATAATCAAAAATATCTTTTTTACTAGTATTTGATAACTAATTATTATTGATTTTATGACTTTTTTTCTTACTTTTCTTCTTCACTTTTCATGGAAATATAATCAAAAATATCTTTTTTACTAGTATTTGATAACTAATTATTATTGATTTTATGACTTTTTTTCTTACTTTTCTTCTTCACTTTTCATAAAAATATAATCAAAAATATCTTTTTTACTAGTATTTGATAACTAATTATTATTGATTTTATGACTTTTTTTCTTACTTTTCTTCTTCACTTTTCATGGAAATATAATCAAAAATATCTTTTTTACTAGTATTTGATAACTAATTATTATTGATTTTATGACTTTTTTTCTTACTTTTCTTCTTCACTTTTCATAAAAATATAATCAAAAATATCTTTTTTACTAGTATTTGATAACTAATTATTATTGATTTTATGACTTTTTTTCTTACTTTTCTTCTTCACTTTTCATGGAAAATATAATCAAAAATATCTTTTTTACTAGTATTTGATAACTAATTATTATTGATTTTATGACTTTTTTTCTTACTTTTCTTCTTCACTTTTCATAAAAATATAATCAAAAATATCTTTTTTACTAGTATTTGATAACTAATTATTATTGATTTTATGACTTTTTTTCTTACTTTTCTTCTTCACTTTTCATGGAAATATAATCAAAAATATCTTTTTTACTAGTATTTGATAACTAATTATTATTGATTTTATGACTTTTTTTCTTACTTTTCTTCTTCACTTTTCATGGAAATATAATCAAAAATATCTTTTTTACTAGTATTTGATAACTAATTATTATTGATTTTATGACTTTTTTTCTTACTTTTCTTCTTCACTTTTCATAAAAATATAATCAAAAATATCTTTTTTACTAGTATTTGATAACTAATTATTATTGATTTTATGACTTTTTTTCTTACTTTTCTTCTTCACTTTTCATGGAAATATAATCAAAAATATCTTTTTTACTAGTATTTGATAACTAATTATTATTGATTTTATGACTTTTTTTCTTACTTTTCTTCTTCACTTTTCATAAAAATATAATCAAAAATATCTTTTTTACTAGTATTTGATAACTAATTATTATTGATTTTATGACTTTTTTTCTTACTTTTCTTCTTCACTTTTCATGGAAATATAATCAAAAATATCTTTTTTACTAGTATTTGATAACTAATTATTATTGATTTTATGACTTTTTTTCTTACTTTTCTTCTTCACTTTTCATAAAAATATAATCAAAAATATCTTTTTTACTAGTATTTGATAACTAATTATTATTGATTTTATGACTTTTTTTCTTACTTTTCTTCTTCACTTTTCATGGAAATATAATCAAAAATATCTTTTTTACTAGTATTTGATAACTAATTATTATTGATTTTATGACTTTTTTTCTTACTTTTCTTCTTCACTTTTCATAAAATATAATCAAAAATATCTTTTTTACTAGTATTTGATAACTAATTATTATTGATTTTATGACTTTTTTTCTTACTTTTCTTCTTCACTTTTCATGGAAATATAATCAAAAATATCTTTTTTACTAGTATTTGATAACTAATTATTATTGATTTTATGACTTTTTTTCTTACTTTTCTTCTTCACTTTTCATAAAAATATAATCAAAAATATCTTTTTTACTAGTATTTGATAACTAATTATTATTGATTTTATGACTTTTTTTCTTACTTTTCTTCTTCACTTTTCATGGAAATATAATCAAAAATATCTTTTTTATAGTATTTGATAACTAATTATTATTGATTTTATGACTTTTTTTCTTACTTTTCTTCTTCACTTTTCATAAAAATATAATCAAAAATATCTTTTTTACTAGTATTTGATAACTAATTATTATTGATTTTATGACTTTTTTTCTTACTTTTCTTCTTCACTTTTCATGGAAATATAATCAAAAATATCTTTTTTACTAGTATTTGATAACTAATTATTATTGATTTTATGACTTTTTTTCTTACTTTTCTTCTTCACTTTTCATAAAAATATAATCAAAAATATCTTTTTTACTAGTATTTGATAACTAATTATTATTGATTTTATGACTTTTTTTCTTACTTTTCTTCTTCACTTTTCATGGAAATATAATCAAAAATATCTTTTTTACTAGTATTTGATAACTAATTATTATTGATTTTATGACTTTTTTTCTTACTTTTCTTCTTCACTTTTCATGGAAAAATATATTATTTGATAACAAAAATTTTATCTTTTTTACTAGTATTTTTCTATTATTTGATAACTAATTATTATTGATTTTATGACTTTTTTTCTTACTTTTCTTCTTCACTTTTCATGGAAATATAATCAAAAATATCTTTTTTACTAGTATTTGATAACTAATTATTATTGATTTTATGACTTTTTTTCTTACTTTTCTTCTTCACTTTTCATGGAAATATAATCAAAAATATCTTTTTTACTAGTATTTGATAACTAATTATTATTGATTTTATGACTTTTTTTCTTACTTTTCTTCTTCACTTTTCATGGAGATATAATCAAAAATATCTTTTTTACTAGTATTTGATAACTAATTATTATTGATTTTATGACTTTTTTTCTTACTTTTCTTCTTCACTTTTCATAAAAATATAATCAAAAATATCTTTTTTACTAGTATTTGATAACTAATTATTATTGATTTTATGACTTTTTTTTCTTACTTTTCTTCTTCACTTTTCATAAAAATATAATCAAAAATATCTTTTTTACTAGTATTTGATAACTAATTATTATTGATTTTATGACTTTTTTTCTTACTTTTCTTCTTCACTTTTCATAAAAATATAAGCAAAAATATCTTTTTTACTAGTATTTGATAACTAATTATTATTGATTTTATGACTTTTTTTCTTACTTTTCTTCTTCACTTTTCATAAAAATATAATCAAAAATATCTTTTTTACTAGTATTTGATAACTAATTATTATTGATTTTATGACTTTTTTTCTTACTTTTCTTCTTCACTTTTCATAAAAATATAATCAAAAATATCTTTTTTACTAGTATTTGATAACTAATTATTATTGATTTTATGACTTTTTTTCTTACTTTTCTTCTTCACTTTTCATAAAAATATAATCAAAAATATCTTTTTTACTAGTATTTGATAACTAATTATTATTGATTTTATGACTTTTTTTCTTACTTTTCTTCTTCACTTTTCATAAAAATATAATCAAAAATATCTTTTTTACTAGTATTTGATAACTAATTATTATTGATTTTATGACTTTTTTTCTTACTTTTCTTCTTCACTTTTCATGGAAATATAATCAAAAATATCTTTTTTACTAGTATTTGATAACTAATTATTATTGATTTTATGACTTTTTTTCTTACTTTTCTTCTTCACTTTTCATAAAAATATAATCAAAAATATCTTTTTTACTAGTATTTGATAACTAATTATTATTGATTTTATGACTTTTTTTCTTACTTTTCTTCTTCACTTTTCATAAAAATATAATCAAAAATATCTTTTTTACTAGTATTTGATAACTAATTATTATTGATTTTATGACTTTTTTTCTTACTTTTCTTCTTCACTTTTCATAAAAATATAATCAAAAATATCTTTTTTACTAGTATTTGATAACTAATTATTATTGATTTTATGACTTTTTTTCTTACTTTTCTTCTTCACTTTTCATAAAAATATAATCAAAAATATCTTTTTTACTAGTATTTGATAACTAATTATTATTGATTTTATGACTTTTTTTCTTACTTTTCTTCTTCACTTTTCATAAAAATATAATCAAAAATATCTTTTTTACTAGTATTTGATAACTAATTATTATTGATTTTATGACTTTTTTTCTTACTTTTCTTCTTCACTTTTCATAAAAATATAATCAAAAATATCTTTTTTACTAGTATTTGATAACTAATTATTATTGATTTTATGACTTTTTTTCTTACTTTTCTTCTTCACTTTTCATGGAAATATAATCAAAAATATCTTTTTTATAGTATTTGATAACTAATTATTATTGATTTTATGACTTTTTTTCTTACTTTTCTTCTTCACTTTTCATGGAAATATAATCAAAAATATCTTTTTTACTAGTATTTGATAACTAATTATTATTGATTTTATGACTTTTTTTCTTACTTTTCTTCTTCACTTTTCATAAAAATATAATCAAAAATATCTTTTTTACTAGTATTTGATAACTAATTATTATTGATTTTATGACTTTTTTTCTTACTTTTCTTCTTCACTTTTCATAAAAATATAATCAAAAATATCTTTTTTACTAGTATTTGATAACTAATTATTATTGATTTTATGACTTTTTTTCTTACTTTTCTTCTTCACTTTTCATAAAAAATAAGCAAAAATATCTTTTTTACTAGTATTTGATAACTAATTATTATTGATTTTATGACTTTTTTTCTTACTTTTCTTCTTCACTTTTCATAAAAATATAATCAAAAATATCTTTTTTACTAGTATTTGATAACTAATTATTATTGATTTTATGACTTTTTTTCTTACTTTTCTTCTTCACTTTTCATAAAAATATAATCAAAAATATCTTTTTTACTAGTATTTGATAACTAATTATTATTGATTTTATGACTTTTTTTCTTACTTTTCTTTTCACTTTTCATGGAGATATAATCAAAAATATCTTTTCTATTATTTGATAAAATTATTATTGATTTTATGACTTTTTTTCTTACTTTTCTTCTTCACTTTTCATAATATAATCAAAAATATCTTTTCTATTATTTGATAACTAATTATTATTGATTTTATGACTTTTTTTCTTACTTTTCTTCTTCACTTTTCATAAAAATATAATCAAAAATATCTTCATAGTATTTGATAACTAATAATTGATTTTATGACTTTTTTTCTTACAAAAATAGAAAAATTATTATTGATATTTTATTTTTGATTATATTTTGAAAAGTGATAAGAAAAAAAGTCATAAAATCAATAATAATTAGTTATCAAATACTAGTGAAGAAATAGAAAAGTAAGAAAAAAGTAAGAAAAAAAGTCATAAAATCAATAATAATTAGTTATCAAATAATAGAAAAGATATTTTTGATTATATTTTTATGAAAAGTGAAGAAGAAAAGTAAGAAAAAAAGTCATAAAATCAATAATAATTAGTTATCAAATACTAGTAAAAAAAAGATATTTTTTAGTTATCAAATTATATTTTTATGAAAAGTGAAGAAGAAAAGTAAGAAAAAAAGTCATAAAATCAATAATAATTAGTTATCAAATACTAGTAAAAAAGATATTTTTGATTATATTTTTATGAAAAGTGAAGAAGAAAAGTAAGAAAAAAAGTCATAAAATCAATAATAATTAGTTATCAAATACTAGTAAAAAAGATATTTTTGATTATATTTTTATGAAAAGTGAAGAAGAAAAAGTAAGAAAAAAAGTCATAAAATCAATAATAATTAGTTATCAAATACTAGAAAAAAGATATTTTTGCTTATATTTTTATGAAAAGTGAAGAAGAAAAGTAAGAAAAAAAGTCATAAAATCAATAATAATTAGTTATCAAATACTAGAAAAAAGATATTTTTGATTATATTTTTATGAAAAGTGAAGAAGAAAAGTAAGAAAAAAAGTCATAAAATCAATAATAATTAGTTATCAAATACTAGTAAAAAAGATATTTTTGATTATATTTTATGAAAAGTGAAGAAGAAAAGTAAGAAAAAAAGTCATAAAATCAATAATAATTAGTTATCCAATACTAGTAAAAAAGATATTTTTGATTATATTTTTATGAAAAGTGAAGAAGAAAAGTAAGAAAAAAAGTCATAAAATCAATAATAATTAGTTATCAAATACTAGTAAAAAAGATATTTTTGATTATATTTTTATGAAAAGTGAAGAAGAAAAGTAAGAAAAAAAGTCATAAAATCAATAATAATTAGTTATCAAATACTAGTAAAAAAGATATTTTTGATTATATTTTTATGAAAAGTGAAGAAGAAAAGTAAGAAAAAAAGTCATAAAATCAATAATAATTAGTTATCAAATACTAGTAAAAAAGATATTTTTGATTATATTTTTATGAAAAGTGAAGAAGAAAAGTAAGAAAAAAAGTCATAAAATCAATAATAATTAGTTATCAAATACTAGTAAAAAAGATATTTTTGATTATATTTTTATGAAAAGTGAAGAAGAAAAGTAAGAAAAAAAGTCATAAAATCAATAATAATTAGTTATCAAATACTAGTAAAAAAGATATTTTTGATTATATTTTTATGAAAAGTGAAGAAGAAAAGTAAGAAAAAAAGTCATAAAATCAATAATAATTAGTTATCAAATACTAGTAAAAAAGATATTTTTGATTATATTTCCATGAAAAGTGAAGAAGAAAAGTAAGAAAAAAAGTCATAAAATCAATAATAATTAGTTATCAAATACTAGAAAAAAGATATTTTTGATTATATTTTTATGAAAAGTGAAGAAGAAAAGTAAGAAAAAAAGTCATAAAATCAATAATAATTAGTTATCAAATACTAGTAAAAAAGATATTTTTGATTATATTTTTATGAAAAGTGAAGAAGAAAAGTAAGAAAAAAAGTCATAAAATCAATAATAATTAGTTATCAAATACTAGTAAAAAAGATATTTTTGATTATATTTTTATGAAAAGTGAAGAAGAAAAGTAAGAAAAAAAGTCATAAAATCAATAATAATTAGTTATCAAATACTAGTAAAAAAGATATTTTTGATTATATTTTTATGAAAAGTGAAGAAGAAAAGTAAGAAAAAAAGTCATAAAATCAATAATAATTAGTTATCAAATACTAGTAAAAAAGATATTTTTGATTATATTTTTATGAAAAGTGAAGAAGAAAAGTAAGAAAAAAAGTCATAAAATCAATAATAATTAGTTATCAAATACTAGAAAAAAGATATTTTTGATTATATTTTTATGAAAAGTGAAGAAGAAAAGTAAGAAAAAAAGTCATAAAATCAATAATAATTAGTTATCAAATACTAGTAAAAAAGATATTTTTGATTATATTTTTATGAAAAGTGAAGAAGAAAAGTAAGAAAAAAAAGTCATAAAATCAATAATAATTAGTTATCAAATACTAGTAAAAAAGATATTTTTGATTATATTTTTATGAAAAGTGAAGAAGAAAAGTAAGAAAAAAAGTCATAAAATCAATAATAATTAGTTATCAAATACTAGTAAAAAAGATATTTTTGATTATATTTTTATGAAAAGTGAAGAAGAAAAGTAAGAAAAAAAGTCATAAAATCAATAATAATTAGTTATCAAATACTAGTAAAAAAGATATTTTTGATTATATCTCCATGAAAAGTGAAGAAGAAAAGTAAGAAAAAAAGTCATAAAATCAATAATAATTAGTTATCAAATACTAGTCAAAAAGATATTTTTGATTATATTTTTATGAAAAGTGAAGAAGAAAAGTAAGAAAAAAAGTCATAAAATCAATAATAATTAGTTATCAAATACTAGTAAAAAAGATATTTTTGATTATATTTTATGAAAAGTGAAGAAGAAAAGTAAGAAAAAAAGTCATAAAATCAATAATAATTAGTTATCAAATACTAGTAAAAAAGATATTTTTGATTATATTTTTATGAAAAGTGAAGAAGAAAAGTAAGAAAAAAAGTCATAAAATCAATAATAATTAGTTATCAAATACTAGTAAAAAAGATATTTTTGATTATATTTTTATGAAAAGTGAAGAAGAAAAGTAAGAAAAAAAGTCATAAAATCAATAATAATTAGTTATCAAATACTAGAAAAAAGATATTTTTGATTATATTTTTATGAAAAGTGAAGAAGAAAAGTAAGAAAAAAAGTCATAAAATCAATAATAATTAGTTATCAAATACTAGTAAAAAAGATATTTTTGATTATATTTTTATGAAAAGTGAAGAAGAAAAGTAAGAAAAAAAGTCATAAAATCAATAATAATTAGTTATCAAATACTAGTAAAAAAGATATTTTTGATTATATTTTTATGAAAAGTGAAGAACAAAAGTAAGAAAAAAAGTCATAAAATCAATAATAATTAGTTATCAAATACTAGAAAAAAGATATTTTTGATTATATTTTTATGAAAAGTGAAGAAGAAAAGTTAGAAAAAAAGTCATAAAATCAATAATAATTAGTTATCAAATACTAGTAAAAAAGATATTTTTGCTTATATTTTTATGAAAAGTGAAGAAGAAAAGTTAGAAAAAAAGTCATAAAATCAATAATAATTAGTTATCAAATACTAGTAAAAAAGATATTTTTGATTATATTTTTATGAAAAGTGAAGAAGAAAAGTAAGAAAAAAAGTCATAAAATCAATAATAATTAGTTATCAAATACTAGTAAAAAAGATATTTTTGATTATATTTTTATGAAAAGTGAAGAAGAAAAGTAAGAAAAAAAGTCATAAAATCAATAATAATTAGTTATCAAATACTAGTAAAAAAGATATTTTTGATTATATTTCTTGAAGAAGAAAAGTAAGAAAAAAAGTCATTCAATAATATGAAAATACTAGTGATAGATTATATTTTTATGAAAAGTAAGAAAAAAGTAAGTCATAAAATCAATAATAATTAGTTATCAAATACTAGTAAAAAAGATATTTTTGATTATATTTTTATGAAAAGTGAAGAAGAAAAGTAAGAAAAAAAGTCATAAAATCAATAATAATTAGTTATCAAATACTAGTAAAAAAGATATTTTTGATTATATTTTTATGAAAAGTGAAGAAGAAAAGTAAGAAAAAAAGTCATAAAATCAATAATAATTAGTTATCAAATACTAGTAAAAAAGATATTTTTGATTATATTTTTATGAAAAGTGAAGAAGAAAAGTAAGAAAAAAAGTCATAAAATCAATAATAATTAGTTATCAAATACTAGTAAAAAAGATATTTTTGATTATATTTTATGAAAAGTGAAGAAGAAAAGTAAGAAAAAAAGTCATAAAATCAATAATAATTAGTTATCAAATACTAGTAAAAAAGATATTTTTGATTATATTTTTATGAAAAGTGAAGAAGAAAAGTAAGAAAAAAAGTCATAAAATCAATAATAATTAGTTATCAAATACTAGTAAAAAAGATATTTTTGATTATATTTTTATGAAAAGTGAAGAAGAAAAGTAAGAAAAAAAGTCATAAAATCAATAATAATTAGTTATCAAATACTAGAAAAAAGATATTTTTGATTATATTTTTATGAAAAGTGAAGAAGAAAAGTAAGAAAAAAAGTCATAAAATCAATAATAATTAGTTATCAAATACTAGAAAAAAGATATTTTTGATTATATTTTTATGAAAAGTGAAGAAGAAAAGTAAGAAAAAAAGTCATAAAATCAATAATAATTAGTTATCAAATACTAGTAAAAAAGATATTTTTGATTATATTTTTATGAAAAGTGAAGAAGAAAAGTAAGAAAAAAAGTCATAAAATCAATAATAATTAGTTATCAAATACTAGAAAAAAGATATTTTTGATTATATTTTTATGAAAAGTGAAGAAGAAAAGTAAGAAAAAAAGTCATAAAATCAATAATAATTAGTTATCAAATACTAGTAAAAAAGATATTTTTGATTATATTTTTATGAAAAGTGAAGAAGAAAAGTAAGAAAAAAAGTCATAAAATCAATAATAATTAGTTATCAAATACTAGTAAAAAAGATATTTTTGATTATATTTTTATGAAAAGTGAAGAAGCAAAAGTAAGAAAAAAAGTCATAAAATCAATAATAATTAGTTATCAAATACTAGAAAAAAGATATTTTTGATTATATTTTTATGAAAAGTGAAGAAGAAAAGTAAGAAAAAAAGTCATAAAATCAATAATAATTAGTTATCAAATACTAGAAAAAAGATATTTTTGATTATATTTTTATGAAAAGTGAAGAAGAAAAGTAAGAAAAAAAGTCATAAAATCAATAATAATTAGTTATCAAATACTAGTAAAAAAGATATTTTTGATTATATTTTTATGAAAAGTGAAGAAGAAAAGTAAGAAAAAAAGTCATAAAATCAATAATAATTAGTTATCAAATACTAGTAAAAAAGATATTTTTGATTATATTTTTATGAAAAGTGAAGAAGAAAAGTAAGAAAAAAAGTCATAAAATCAATAATAATTAGTTATCAAATACTAGAAAAAAGATATTTTTGCTCATATTTTTATGAAAAGTGAAGAAGAAAAGTAAGAAAAAAAGTCATAAAATCAATAATAATTAGTTATCAAATACTAGAAAAAAGATATTTTTGATTATATTTTTATGAAAAGTGAAGAAGAAAAGTAAGAAAAAAAGTCATAAAATCAATAATAATTAGTTATCAAATACTAGAAAAAAGATATTTTTGATTATATTTTTATGAAAAGTGAAGAAGAAAAGTAAGAAAAAAAGTCATAAAATCAATAATAATTAGTTATCAAATACTAGAAAAAAGATATTTTTGATTATATTTTTATGAAAAGTGAAGAAGAAAAGTAAGAAAAAAAGTCATAAAATCAATAATAATTAGTTATCAAATACTAGTAAAAAAGATATTTTTGATTATATTTTTATGAAAAGTGAAGAAGAAAAGTAAGAAAAAAAAGTCATAAAATCAATAATAATTAGTTATCAAATACTAGTAAAAAAGATATTTTTGATTATATTTTTATGAAAAGTGAAGAAGAAAAGTAAGAAAAAAAGTCATAAAATCAATAATAATTAGTTATCAAATACTAGAAAAAAGATATTTTTGATTATATTTTTATGAAAAGTGAAGAAGAAAAGTAAGAAAAAAAGTCATAAAATCAATAATAATTAGTTATCAAATACTAGTAAAAAAGATATTTTTGATTATATTTTTATGAAAAGTGAAGAAGAAAAGTAAGAAAAAAAGTCATAAAATCAATAATAATTAGTTATCAAATACTAGAAAAAAGATATTTTTGATTATATTTTTATGAAAAGTGAAGAAGAAAAGTAAGAAAAAAAGTCATAAAATCAATAATAATTAGTTATCAAATACTAGTAAAAAAGATATTTTTGATTATATTTTTATGAAAAGTGAAGAAGAAAAGTAAGAAAAAAAGTCATAAAATCAATAATAATTAGTTATCAAATACTAGTAAAAAAGATATTTTTGCTTATATTTTTATGAAAAGTGAAGAACAAAAGTAAGAAAAAAAGTCATAAAATCAATAATAATTAGTTATCAAATACTAGAAAAAAGATATTTTTGATTATATTTTTATGAAAAGTGAAGAAGAAAAGTAAGAAAAAAAGTCATAAAATCAATAATAATTAGTTATCAAATACTAGAAAAAAGATATTTTTGCTTATATTTTTATGAAAAGTGAAGAAGAAAAGTAAGAAAAAAAAGTCATAAAATCAATAATAATTAGTTATCAAATACTAGTAAAAAAGATATTTTTGCTTATATTTTTATGAAAAGTGAAGAAGAAAAGTAAGAAAAAAAGTCATAAAATCAATAATAATTAGTTATCAAATACTAGTGAAAAAGATATTTTTGATTATATTTTTATGAAAAGTGAAGAAGAAAAGTAAGAAAAAAAGTCATAAAATCAATAATAATTAGTTATCAAATACTAGAAAAAAGATATTTTTGCTTATATTTTTATGAAAAGTGAAGAAGAAAAGTAAGAAAAAAAGTCATAAAATCAATAATAATTAGTTATCAAATAATAGAAAAGATATTTTTGCTTATATTTCCATGAAAAGTGAAGAACAAAAGTAAGAAAAAAAGTCATAAAATCAATAATAATTAGTTATCAAATACTAGTAAAGATATTTTTGCTTATATTTTTATGAAAAGTGAAGAACAAAAGTAAGAAAAAAAGTCATAAAATCAATAATAATTAGTTATCAAATAATAGAAAAGATATTTTTGCTTATATTTTTATGAAAAGTGAAGAAGAAAAGTAAGAAAAAAAGTCATAAAATCAATAATAATTAGTTATCAAATACTAGTAAAGATATTTTTGCTTATATTTTTATGAAAAGTGAAGAAGAAAAGTAAGAAAAAAAGTCATAAAATCAATAATAATTAGTTATCAAATAATAGAAAAGATATTTTTGCTTATATTTTTATGAAAAGTGAAGAAGAAAAGTAAGAAAAAAAGTCATAAAATCAATAATAATTAGTTATCAAATACTAGTGAAGATATTTTTGCTTATATTTTTATGAGAAAGTGAAGAAGAAAAGTAAGAAAAAAAGTCATAAAATCAATAATAATTAGTTATCAAATACTAGTAAAGATATTTTTGCTTATATTTTTATGAAAAGTGAAGAAGAAAAGTAAGAAAAAAGTCATAAAATCAATAATAATTAGTTATCAAATAATAGAAAAGATATTTTTGATTATATTTTTATGAAAAGTGAAGAAGAAAAGTAAGAAAAAAAGTCATAAAATCAATAATAATTAGTTATCAAATACTAGTAAAGATATTTTTGCTTATATTTTTATGAAAAGTGAAGAACAAAGTAAGAAAAAAAGTCATAAAATCAATAATAATTAGTTATCAAATACTAGAAAAGATATTTTTGATTATATTTTTATGAAAAGTGAAGAAGAAAAGTAAGAAAAAAAGTCATAAAATCAATAATAATTAGTTATCAAATAATAGAAAGATATTTTTGCTTATATTTTTATGAAAAGTGAAGAAGAAAAGTAAGAAAAAAAGTCATAAAATCAATAATAATTAGTTATCAAATAATAGAAAAGATATTTTTGATTATATCTCCATGAAAAGTGAAGAAGAAAAGTAAGAAAAAAAGTCATAAAATCAATAATAATTAGTTATCAAATAATAGAAAAGATATTTTTGCTTATATTTTTATGAAAAGTGAAGAAGAAAAGTAAGAAAAAAAGTCATAAAATCAATAATAATTAGTTATCCAATACTAGTAAAGATATTTTTGATTATATTTTTATGAAAAGTGAAGAAGAAAAGTAAGAAAAAAGTCATAAAATCAATAATAATTAGTTATCAAATACTAGTAAAGATATTTTTGCTTATATTTTTATGAAAAGTGAAGAAGAAAAGTAAGAAAAAAAGTCATAAAATCAATAATAATTAGTTATCAAATAATAGAAAAGATATTTTTGATTATATTTTTATGAAAAGTGAAGAAGAAAAGTAAGAAAAAAAGTCATAAAATCAATAATAATTAGTTATCAAATACTAGTAAAGATATTTTTGATTATATTTTTATGAAAAGTGAAGAAGAAAAGTAAGAAAAAAAGTCATAAAATCAATAATAATTAGTTATCAAATAATAGAAAAGATATTTTTGATTATATTTCCATGAAAAGTGAAGAAGAAAAGTAAGAAAAAAAGTCATAAAATCAATAATAATTAGTTATCAAATAATAGAAAAGATATTTTTGCTTATATTTTTATGAAAAGTGAAGAAGAAAAGTAAGAAAAAAAGTCATAAAATCAATAATAATTAGTTATCAAATAATAGAAAAGATATTTTTGATTATATCTCCATGAAAAGTGAAGAAGAAAAGTAAGAAAAAAAGTCATAAAATCAATAATAATTAGTTATCAAATAATAGAAAAGATATTTTTGCTTATATTTTTATGAAAAGTGAAGAAGAAAAGTAAGAAAAAAAGTCATAAAATCAATAATAATTAGTTATCAAATACTAGAAAAGATATTTTTGATTATATTTTTATGAAAAGTGAAGAAGAAAAGTAAGAAAAAAAGTCATAAAATCAATAATAATTAGTTATCAAATACTAGAAAAGATATTTTTGATTATATTTTTATGAAAAGTGAAGAAGAAAAGTAAGAAAAAAAAGTCATAAAATCAATAATAATTAGTTATCAAATAATAGAAAAGATATTTTTGCTTATATTTTTATGAAAAGTGAAGAAAGAAAAGTAAGAAAAAAAGTCATAAAATCAATAATAATTAGTTATCCAATACTAGTCAAAAAGATATTTTTGATTATATTTCCATGAAAAGTGAAGAAGAAAAGTAAGAAAAAAAGTCATAAAATCAATAATAATTAGTTATCAAATAATAGAAAAGATATTTTTGATTATATTTCCATGAAAAGTGAAGAAGAAAAGTAAGAAAAAAAGTCATAAAATCAATAATAATTAGTTATCAAATACTAGTAAAAGATATTTTTGCTTATATTTTTATGAAAAGTGAAGAAGAAAAGTAAGAAAAAAAGTCATAAAATCAATAATAATTAGTTATCAAATAATAGAAAAGATATTTTTGCTTATATTTTTATGAAAAGTGAAGAAGAAAAGTAAGAAAAAAAAGTCATAAAATCAATAATAATTAGTTATCAAATACAAGTAAAGATATTTTTGATTATATTTTCCATGAAAAGTGAAGAAGAAAAGTAAGAAAAAAAGTCATAAAAATCAATAATAATTAGTTATCAAATAATAGAAAAGATATTTTTGATTATATTTTTATGAAAAGTGAAGAAGAAAAGTAAGAAAAAAAGTCATAAAATCAATAATAATTAGTTATCCAATACTAGTAAAAGATATTTTTGATTATATTTTTATGAAAAGTGAAGAAGAAAAGTAAGAAAAAAAGTCATAAAATCAATAATAATTAGTTATCAAATAATAGAAAAGATATTTTTGATTATATTTTTATGAAAAGTGAAGAAGAAAAGTAAGAAAAAAAGTCATAAAATCAATAATAATTAGTTATCAAATACTAGTAAAGATATTTTTGATTATATTTTTATGAAAAGTGAAGAAGAAAAGTAAGAAAAAAAGTCATAAAATCAATAATAATTAGTTATCAAATAATAGAAAAGATATTTTTGATTATATTTTTATGAAAAGTGAAGAAGAAAAGTAAGAAAAAAAGTCATAAAATCAATAATAATTAGTTATCAAATACTAGTAAAGATATTTTTGCTTATATTTTTATGAAAAGTGAAGAAGAAAAGTAAGAAAAAAGTCATAAAATCAATAATAATTAGTTATCCAATACTAGTAAAGATATTTTTGATTATATTTCCATGAAAAGTGAAGAAGAAAAGTAAGAAAAAAAGTCATAAAATCAATAATAATTAGTTATCAAATAATAGAAAAGATATTTTTGATTATATTTTTATGAAAAGTGAAGAAGAAAAGTAAGAAAAAAAGTCATAAAATCAATAATAATTAGTTATCAAATACTAGTAAAGATATTTTTGCTTATATTTTTATGAAAAGTGAAGAAGAAAAGTAAGAAAAAAAGTCATAAAATCAATAATAATTAGTTATCAAATAATAGAAAAGATATTTTTGCTTATATTTTTATGAAAAGTGAAGAAGAAAAGTAAGAAAAAAAGTCATAAAATCAATAATAATTAGTTATCAAATAATAGAAAAGATATTTTTGATTATATTTTTATGAAAAGTGAAGAAGAAAAGTAAGAAAAAAAGTCATAAAATCAATAATAATTAGTTATCAAATACTAGTAAAGATATTTTTGATTATATTTTTATGAAAAGTGAAGAAGAAAAGTAAGAAAAAAAGTCATAAAATCAATAATAATTAGTTATCAAATACTAGTAAAGATATTTTTGCTTATATTTTTATGAAAAGTGAAGAAGAAAAGTAAGAAAAAAAAGTCATAAAATCAATAATAATTAGTTATCAAATAATAGAAAAGATATTTTTGCTTATATTTTTATGAAAAGTGAAGAAGAAAAGTAAGAAAAAAAGTCATAAAATCAATAATAATTAGTTATCAAATACTAGTAAAGATATTTTTGCTTATATTTTTATGAAAAGTGAAGAAGAAAAGTAAGAAAAAAAGTCATAAAATCAATAATAATTAGTTATCAAATAATAGAAAAGATATTTTTGCTTATATTTTATGAAAAGTGAAGAAGAAAAGTAAGAAAAAAAGTCATAAAATCAATAATAATTAGTTATCAAATACTAGTAAAGATATTTTTGCTTATATTTTTATGAAAAGTGAAGAAGAAAAGTAAGAAAAAAAGTCATAAAATCAATAATAATTAGTTATCAAATACTAGAAAAGATATTTTTGCTTATATTTTATGAAAAGTGAAGAAGAAAAGTAAGAAAAAAAGTCATAAAATCAATAATAATTAGTTATCAAATAATAGAAAAGATATTTTTGATTATATTTTTATGAAAAGTGAAGAAGAAAAGTAAGAAAAAAAGTCATAAAATCAATAATAATTAGTTATCCAATACTAGTAAAGATATTTTTGATTATATTTTTATGAAAAGTGAAGAAGAAAAGTAAGAAAAAAAGTCATAAAATCAATAATAATTAGTTATCAAATAATAGAAAAGATATTTTTGATTATATTTTTATGAAAAGTGAAGAAGAAAAGTAAGAAAAAAGTCATAAAATCAATAATAATTAGTTATCAAATAATAGAAAAGATATTTTTGATTATATTTTTATGAAAAGTGAAGAAGAAAAGTAAGAAAAAAAGTCATAAAATCAATAATAATTAGTTATCAAATAATAGAAAAGATATTTTTGATTATATTTTCCATGAAAAGTGAAGAAGAAAAGTAAGAAAAAAAGTCATAAAATCAATAATATTTAGTTATCAAATATTAGAAAAGATATTTTTGATTATATTTTATGAAAAGTGAAGAAGAAAAGTAAGAAAAAAAGTCATAAAATTAATAATAATTAGTTATCAAATACTAGTAAAGATATTTTTGATTATATTTTTATGAAAAGTGAAGAAGAAAAGTAAGAAAAAAAGTCATAAAATCAATAATAATTAGTTATCAAATACTAGAAAAGATATTTTTGATTATATTTTTATGAAAAGTGAAGAAGAAAAGTAAGAAAAAAAGTCATAAAATCAATAATAATTAGTTATCAAATAATAGAAAAGATATTTTTGATTATATTTCCATGAAAAGTGAAGAAGAAAAGTAAGAAAAAAAGTCATAAAATCAATAATAATTAGTTATCAAATACTAGTAAAGATATTTTTGCTTATATTTTTATGAAAAGTGAAGAACAAAAGTAAGAAAAAAAGTCATAAAATCAATAATAATTAGTTATCAAATAATAGAAAAGATATTTTTTGCTTATATTTTTATGAAAAGTGAAGAAGAAAAGTAAGAAAAAAAGTCATAAAATCAATAATAATTAGTTATCAAATAATAGAAAAGATATTTTTGATTATATTTCCATGAAAAGTGAAGAAGAAAAGTAAGAAAAAAAGTCATAAAATCAATAATAATTAGTTATCCAATACTAGTAAAGATATTTTTGATTATATTTTTATGAAAAGTGAAGAACAAAAGTAAGAAAAAAAGTCATAAAATCAATAATAATTAGTTATCAAATAATAGAAAAGATATTTTTGCTTATATTTTTATGAAAAGTGAGAGAACAAGTAAGAAAGAAAAAAGTCATAAAATCAATAATAATTAGTTATCAAATACTAGTAAAGATATTTTTGCTTATATTTTTATGAAAAGTGAAGAAGAAAAGTAAGAAAAAAAGTCATAAAATCAATAATAATTAGTTATCAAATAATAGAAAAGATATTTTTGCTTATATTTTTATGAAAAGTGAAGAAGAAAAGTAAGAAAAAAAGTCATAAAATCAATAATAATTAGTTATCCAATACTAGTAAAGATATTTTTGATTATATTTTTATGAAAAGTGAAGAAGAAAAGTAAGAAAAAAAGTCATAAAATCAATAATAATTAGTTATCAAATAATAGAAAAGATATTTTTGATTATATTTCCATGAAAAGTGAAGAAGAAAAGTAAGAAAAAAAGTCATAAAATCAATAATAATTAGTTATCAAATACTAGAAAAGATATTTTTGATTATATTTTTATGAAAAGTGAAGAAGAAAAGTAAGAAAAAAAGTCATAAAATCAATAATAATTAGTTATCAAATACTAGAAAAGATATTTTTGATTATATTTTTATGAAAAGTGAAGAAGAAAAGTAAGAAAAAAGTCATAAAATCAATAATAATTAGTTATCAAATACTAGTAAAGATATTTTTGATTATATTTCCATGAAAAGTGAAGAAGAAAAGTAAGAAAAAAAGTCATAAAATCAATAATAATTAGTTATCCAATACTAGTCAAAAAGATATTTTTGATTATATTTCCATGAAAAGTGAAGAAGAAAAGTAAGAAAAAAAGTCATAAAATCAATAATATTTAGTTATCAAATATTAGAAAAGATATTTTTGATTATATTTTTATGAAAAGTGAAGAAGAAAAGTAAGAAAAAAAGTCATAAAATCAATAATAATTAGTTATCAAATACTAGTAAAGATATTTTTGATTATATTTTTATGAAAAGTGAAGAAGAAAAGTAAGAAAAAAAGTCATAAAATCAATAATAATTAGTTATCAAATACTAGAAAAGATATTTTTGATTATATTTTTATGAAAAGTGAAGAAGAAAAGTAAGAAAAAAAGTCATAAAATCAATAATAATTAGTTATCAAATAATAGAAAAGATATTTTTGATTATATTTCCATGAAAAGTGAAGAAGAAAAAGTAAGAAAAAAAGTCATAAAATCAATAATAATTAGTTATCCAATACTAGTCAAAAAGATATTTTTGATTATATTTCCATGAAAAGTGAAGAAGAAAAGTAAGAAAAAAAGTCATAAAATCAATAATAATTAGTTATCAAATAATAGAAAAAGATATTTTTGATTATATTTCCATGAAAAGTGAAGAAGAAAAGTAAGAAAAAAAGTCATAAAATCAATAATAATTAGTTATCAAATACTAGTAAAAAGATATTTTTGCTTATATTTTTATGAAAAGTGAAGAAGAAAAGTAAGAAAAAAAGTCATAAAATCAATAATAATTAGTTATCCAATACTAGTAAAGATATTTTTGATTATATTTTTATGAAAAGTGAAGAAGAAAAGTAAGAAAAAAAGTCATAAAATCAATAATAATTAGTTATCCAATACTAGTCAAAAAGATATTTTTGATTATATTTTCATGAAAAGTGAAGAAGAAAAGTAAGAAAAAAAGTCATAAAATCAATAATAATTAGTTATCAAATAATAGAAAAGAATATTTTTGATTATATTTTTATGAAAAGTGAAGAAGAAAAGTAAGAAAAAAAGTCATAAAATCAATAATAATTAGTTATCCAATACTAGTAAAGATATTTTTGATTATATTTTTATGAAAAGTGAAGAAGAAAAGTAAGAAAAAAAGTCATAAAATCAATAATAATTAGTTATCAAATACTAGAAAAGATATTTTTGATTATATTTTTATGAAAAGTGAAGAAGAAAAGTAAGAAAAAAAGTCATAAAAATCAATAATAATTAGTTATCAAATAATAGAAAAGATATTTTTGCTTATATTTTTATGAAAAGTGAAGAAGAAAAGTAAGAAAAAAAGTCATAAAATCAATAATAATTAGTTATCAAATACTAGTAAAAAGATATTTTTGCTTATATTTTTATGAAAAGTGAAGAAGAAAAGTAAGAAAAAAAGTCATAAAATCAATAATATTTAGTTATCAAATATTAGAAAAGATATTTTTGATTATATTTTTATGAAAAGTGAAGAAGAAAAGTAAGAAAAAAAGTCATAAAATCAATAATAATTAGTTATCAAATACTAGTAAAGATATTTTTGATTATATTTTTATGAAAAGTGAAGAAGAAAAGTAAGAAAAAAAGTCATAAAATCAATAATAATTAGTTATCAAATACTAGAAAAGATATTTTTGATTATATTTTTATGAAAAGTGAAGAAGAAAAGTAAGAAAAAAAGTCATAAAAATCAATAATAATTAGTTATCAAATAATAGAAAAGATATTTTTGATTATATTTTTATGAAAAGTGAAGAAGAAAAGTAAGAAAAAAAGTCATAAAATCAATAATAATTAGTTATCAAATACTAGTAAAAAGATATTTTTGCTTATATTTTATGAAAAGTGAAGAAGAAAAGTAAGAAAAAAAGTCATAAAATCAATAATATTAGTTATCAAATATTAGAAAAGATATTTTTGATTATATTTTTATGAAAAGTGAAGAAGAAAAGTAAGAAAAAAAGTCATAAAATCAATAATAATTAGTTATCAAATACTAGAAAAGATATTTTTGATTATATTTTTATGAAAAGTGAAGAAGAAAAGTAAGAAAAAAAGTCATAAAATCAATAATAATTAGTTATCAAATACTAGTAAAGATATTTTTGATTATATTTTATGAAAAGTGAAGAAGAAAAGTAAGAAAAAAAGTCATAAAATCAATAATAATTAGTTATCAAATACTAGAAAAGATATTTTTGATTATATTTCCATGAAAAGTGAAGAAGAAAAGTAAGAAAAAAAGTCATAAAATCAATAATAATTAGTTATCAAATACTAGAAAAGATATTTTTGATTATATTTTTCATGAAAAGTGAAGAAGAAAAGTAAGAAAAAAAGTCATAAAATCAATAATAATTAGTTATCAAATAATAGAAAAGATATTTTTGCTTATATTTTTATGAAAAGTGAAGAAGAAAAGTAAGAAAAAAGTCATAAAATCAATAATAATTAGTTATCAAATAATAGAAAAGATATTTTTGATTATATTTTTATGAAAAGTGAAGAAGAAAAGTAAGAAAAAAAAGTCATAAAATCAATAATAATTAGTTATCCAATACTAGCTAAAGATATTTTTGATTATATTTTATGAAAAGTGAAGAAGAAAAGTAAGAAAAAAAGTCATAAAATCAATAATAATTAGTTATCAAATACTAGTAAAGATATTTTTGCTTATATTTTTATGAAAAGTGAAGAAGAAAAGTAAGAAAAAAAGTCATAAAATCAATAATAATTAGTTATCAAATACTAGTAAAGATATTTTTGCTTATATTTTTATGAAAAGTGAAGAAGAAAAGTAAGAAAAAAAGTCATAAAATCAATAATAATTAGTTATCAAATAATAGTAAAAGATATTTTTGATTATATTTTTATGAAAAGTGAAGAAGAAAAGTAAGAAAAAAAGTCATAAAATCAATAATAATTAGTTATCAAATACTAGTAAAGATATTTTTGCTTATATTTTTATGAAAAGTGAAGAACAAAAGTAAGAAAAAAAGTCATAAAATCAATAATAATTAGTTATCAAATAATAGAAAAGATATTTTTGCTTATATTTTTATGAAAAGTGAAGAAGAAAAGTAAGAAAAAAAAGTCATAAAATCAATAATAATTAGTTATCAAATACTAGAAAAGATATTTTTGATTATATTTTCCATGAAAAGTGAAGAAGAAAAGTAAGAAAAAAAGTCATAAAATCAATAATAATTAGTTATCCAATACTAGTCAAAAAGATATTTTTGATTATATTTCCATGAAAAGTGAAGAAGAAAAGTAAGAAAAAAAGTCATAAAATCAATAATAATTTAGTTATCAAATATTAGAAAAGATATTTTTGATTATATTTTATGAAAAGTGAAGAAGAAAAGTAAGAAAAAAAGTCATAAAATCAATAATAATTAGTTATCAAATACTAGTAAAGATATTTTTGATTATATTTCATGAAAAGTGAAGAAGAAAAGTAAGAAAAAAAGTCATAAAATCAATAATAATTAGTTATCAAATACTAGAAAAGATATTTTTGATTATATTTTTATGAAAAGTGAAGAAGAAAAGTAAGAAAAAAAGTCATAAAATCAATAATAATTAGTTATCAAATAATAGAAAAGATATTTTTGATTATATTTTCCATGAAAAGTGAAGAAGAAAAGTAAGAAAAAAAGTCATAAAATCAATAATAATTAGTTATCCAATACTAGTCAAAAAGATATTTTTGATTATATTTCCATGAAAAGTGAAGAAGAAAAGTAAGAAAAAAAGTCATAAAATCAATAATAATTAGTTATCAAATAATAGAAAAGATATTTTTGATTATATTTCCATGAAAAGTGAAGAAGAAAAGTAAGAAAAAAAGTCATAAAATCAATAATAATTAGTTATCAAATAATAGAAAAGATATTTTTTGCTTATATTTTTATGAAAAGTGAAGAAGAAAAGTAAGAAAAAAAGTCATAAAATCAATAATAATTAGTTATCAAATACTAGTAAAAAGATATTTTTGCTTATATTTTTATGAAAAGTGAAGAAGAAAAGTAAGAAAAAAAGTCATAAAATCAATAATATTTAGTTATCAAATATTAGAAAAGATATTTTTGATTATATTTTTATGAAAAGTGAAGAAGAAAAGTAAGAAAAAAAGTCATAAAATCAATAATAATTAGTTATCAAATACTAGTAAAGATATTTTTGATTATATTTTTATGAAAAGTGAAGAAGAAAAGTAAGAAAAAAAGTCATAAAATCAATAATAATTAGTTATCAAATACTAGAAAAGATATTTTTGATTATATTTTTATGAAAAGTGAAGAAGAAAAGTAAGAAAAAAAGTCATAAAATCAATAATAATTAGTTATCAAATAATAGAAAAGATATTTTTGATTATATTTTTATGAAAAGTGAAGAAGAAAAGTAAGAAAAAAAGTCATAAAATCAATAATAATTAGTTATCAAATAATAGAAAAGATATTTTTGCTTATATTTTTATGAAAAGTGAAGAAGAAAAGTAAGAAAAAAAGTCATAAAATCAATAATAATTAGTTATCAAATACTAGTAAAGATATTTTTGATTATATTTTTATGAAAAGTGAAGAAGAAAAGTAAGAAAAAAAGTCATAAAATCAATAATAATTAGTTATCAAATACTAGAAAAGATATTTTTGATTATATTTTTATGAAAAGTGAAGAAGAAAAGTAAGAAAAAAAGTCATAAAATCAATAATAATTAGTTATCAAATACTAGTAAAGATATTTTTGATTATATTTTTATGAAAAGTGAAGAAGAAAAGTAAGAAAAAAAGTCATAAAATCAATAATAATTAGTTATCAAATACTAGAAAAGATATTTTTGATTATATTTTTATGAAAAGTGAAGAACAAAAGTAAGAAAAAAAGTCATAAAATCAATAATAATTAGTTATCAAATAATAGAAAAGATATTTTTGATTATATTTTTATGAAAAGTGAAGAAGAAAAGTAAGAAAAAAAGTCATAAAATCAATAATAATTAGTTATCAAATACTAGAAAAGATATTTTTGCTTATATTTTTATGAAAAGTGAAGAAGAAAAGTAAGAAAAAAAGTCATAAAATCAATAATAATTAGTTATCAAATACTAGTAAAGATATTTTTGATTATATTTTTATGAAAAGTGAAGAAGAAAAGTAAGAAAAAAAGTCATAAAATCAATAATAATTAGTTATCAAATACTAGAAAAGATATTTTTGATTATATTTCTATGAAAAGTGAAGAAGAAAAGTAAGAAAAAAAGTCATAAAATCAATAATAATTAGTTATCAAATACTAGTAAAGATATTTTTGATTATATTTTTATGAAAAGTGAAGAAGAAAAGTAAGAAAAAAAGTCATAAAATCAATAATAATTAGTTATCAAATAATAGAAAAGATATTTTTGATTATATTTTCCATGAAAAGTGAAGAAGAAAAGTAAGAAAAAAAGTCATAAAATCAATAATAATTAGTTATCAAATACTAGAAAAGATATTTTTGATTATATTTCCATGAAAAGTGAAGAAGAAAAGTAAGAAAAAAAGTCATAAAATCAATAATAATTAGTTATCAAATAATAGAAAAGATATTTTTGCTTATATTTTTATGAAAAGTGAAGAAGAAAAGTAAGAAAAAAAGTCATAAAATCAATAATAATTAGTTATCCAATACTAGTAAAGATATTTTTGCTTATATTTTTATGAAAAGTGAAGAACAAAAGTAAGAAAAAAAGTCATAAAATCAATAATAATTAGTTATCAAATAATAGAAAAGATATTTTTGCTTATATTTTTTATGAAAAGTGAAGAAGAAAAGTAAGAAAAAAAGTCATAAAATCAATAATAATTAGTTATCAAATACTAGTAAAGATATTTTTGCTTATATTTTTATGAAAAGTGAAGAAGAAAAGTAAGAAAAAAAGTCATAAAATCAATAATAATTAGTTATCAAATACTAGTAAAGATATTTTTGCTTATATTTTTATGAAAAGTGAAGAAGAAAAGTAAGAAAAAAAGTCATAAAATCAATAATAATTAGTTATCAAATACTAGTAAAGATATTTTTGATTATATTTTTATGAAACAGTGAAGAAGAAAAGTAAGAAAAAAAGTCATAAATCAATAATAATTAGTTATCAAATAATAGAAAAGATATTTTTGCTTATATTTTTATGAAAAGTGAAGAAGAAAA
Source organism: Loxodes magnus (assembly GCA_946699065.1). NCBI lineage: Eukaryota > Ciliophora > Karyorelictea > Loxodida > Loxodidae > Loxodes > Loxodes magnus. The sequence goes on along the minus strand of CAMPDV010005703.1, from coordinate 3,123 downwards.
GTAAGAAAAAAAGTCATAAAATCAATAATAATTAGTTATCAAATACTAGAAAAGATATTTTTGATTATATTTTTATGAAAAGTGAAGAAGAAAAGTAAGAAAAAAAGTCATAAAATCAATAATAATTAGTTATCAAATACTAGTAAAGATATTTTTGATTATATTTTTATGAAAAGTGAAGAAGAAAAGTAAGAAAAAAAGTCATAAAATCAATAATAATTAGTTATCAAATAATAGAAAAGATATTTTTGCTTATATTTTTATGAAAAGTGAAGAAGAAAAGTAAGAAAAAAAGTCATAAAATCAATAATAATTAGTTATCAAATACTAGTAAAAAGATATTTTTGCTTATATTTTTATGAAAAGTGAAGAAGAAAAGTAAGAAAAAAAGTCATAAAATCAATAATATTTAGTTATCAAATATTAGAAAAGATATTTTGATTATATTTTTATGAAAAGTGAAGAAGAAAAGTAAGAAAAAAAGTCATAAAATCAATAATAATTAGTTATCAAATACTAGTAAAGATATTTTTGATTATATTTTATGAAAAGTGAAGAAGAAAAGTAAGAAAAAAAGTCATAAAATCAATAATAATTAGTTATCCAATACTAGTAAAGATATTTTTTGCTTATATTTTTATGAAAAGTGAAGAAGAAAAGTAAGAAAAAAAGTCATAAAATCAATAATAATTAGTTATCAAATACTAGAAAAGATATTTTTGATTATATTTCCATGAAAAGTGAAGAAGAAAAGTAAGAAAAAAAGTCATAAAATCAATAATAATTAGTTATCAAATAATAGAAAAGATATTTTTGCTTATATTTTTATGAAAAGTGAAGAAGAAAAGTAAGAAAAAAAGTCATAAAATCAATAATAATTAGTTATCAAATACTAGAAAAGATATTTTTGATTATATTTCCATGAAAAGTGAAGAAGAAAAGTAAGAAAAAAAGTCATAAAATCAATAATAATTAGTTATCCAATACTAGTCAAAAAGATATTTTGATTATATTTCAATGAAAAGTGAAGAAGAAAAGTAAGAAAAAAGTCATAAAATCAATAATAATTAGTTATCAAATACTAGTAAAGATATTTTTGATTATATTTTTATGAAAAGTGAAGAAGAAAAGTAAGAAAAAAAGTCATAAAATCAATAATAATTAGTTATCAAATACTAGAAAAGATATTTTTGATTATATTTTTATGAAAAGTGAAGAAGAAAAGTAAGAAAAAAAGTCATAAAATCAATAATAATTAGTTATCAAATAATAGAAAAGATATTTTTGATTATATTTCCATGAAAAGTGAAGAAGAAAAGTAAGAAAAAAAGTCATAAAATCAATAATAATTAGTTATCAAATACTAGAAAAAGATATTTTTGCTTATATTTTTATGAAAAGTGAAGAAGAAAAGTAAGAAAAAAAGTCATAAAATCAATAATAATTAGTTATCAAATACTAGTAAAAAGATATTTTTGCTTATATTTTTATGAAAAGTGAAGAAGAAAAGTAAGAAAAAAAGTCATAAAATCAATAATAATTAGTTATCAAATACTAGAAAAGATATTTTTGATTATATTTTTATGAAAAGTGAAGAAGAAAAGTAAGAAAAAAAGTCATAAAATCAATAATAATTAGTTATCAAATACTAGCAAAAAGATATTTTTGATTATATTTCCATGAAAAGTGAAGAAGAAAAGTAAGAAAAAAAGTCATAAAATCAATAATAATTAGTTATCAAATACTAGAAAAGATATTTTTGATTATATTTTTATGAAAAGTGAAGAAGAAAAGTAAGAAAAAAAGTCATAAAATCAATAATAATTAGTTATCAAATAATAGAAAAGATATTTTTGCTTATATTTTTATGAAAAGTGAAGAAGAAAAGTAAGAAAAAAAGTCATAAAATCAATAATAATTAGTTATCAAATAATAGAAAAGATATTTTTGCTTATATTTTTATGAAAAGTGAAGAAGAAAAGTAAGAAAAAAAGTCATAAAATCAATAATAATTAGTTATCAAATACTAGTAAAGATATTTTTGATTATATTTTTATGAAAAGTGAAGAAGAAAAGTAAGAAAAAAAGTCATAAAATCAATAATAATTAGTTATCAAATACTAGAAAAGATATTTTTGATTATATTTTTATGAAAAGTGAAGAAGAAAAGTAAGAAAAAAAGTCATAAAATCAATAATAATTAGTTATCAAATAATAGAAAAGATATTTTTGATTATATTTTCCATGAAAAGTGAAGAAGAAAAGTAAGAAAAAAAGTCATAAAATCAATAATAATTAGTTATCAAATACTAGTCAAAAAGATATTTTTGCTTATATTTTTATGAAAAGTGAAGAAGAAAAGTAAGAAAAAAAGTCATAAAATCAATAATAATTAGTTATCAAATAATAGAAAAGATATTTTTGCTTATATTTTTATGAAAAGTGAAGAAGAAAAGTAAGAAAAAAAGTCATAAAATCAATAATAATTAGTTATCAAATAATAGAAAAGATATTTTTGATTATATTTTCCATGAAAAGTGAAGAACAGAAAGTAAGAAAAAAAGTCATAAAATCAATAATAATTAGTTATCAAATACTAGTAAAGATATTTTTGATTATATTTTTATGAAAAGTGAAGAAGAAAAGTAAGAAAAAAAGTCATAAAATCAATAATAATTAGTTATCAAATACTAGAAAAGATATTTTGATTATATTTTTATGAAAAGTGAAGAAGAAAAGTAAGAAAAAAAGTCATAAAATCAATAATAATTAGTTATCAAATAATAGAAAAGATATTTTTGATTATATTTTCCATGAAAAGTGAAGAAGAAAAGTAAGAAAAAAAAGTCATAAAATCAATAATAATTAGTTATCCAATACTAGTCAAAAAGATATTTTTGCTTATATTTTTATGAAAAGTGAAGAAGAAAAGTAAGAAAAAAAGTCATAAAATCAATAATAATTAGTTATCAAATAATAGAAAAGATATTTTTGATTATATTTTTATGAAAAGTGAAGAAGAAAAGTAAGAAAAAAAGTCATAAAATCAATAATAATTAGTTATCCAATTACTAGTCAAAAGATATTTTTGATTATATTTCCATGAAAAGTGAAGAAGAAAAG